>CAUYQG010099966.1:0-14562 GCA_963574415.1 Tarsius wallacei
CTGTTCTCCCATACATCAATTATTCCACACATATTTATTAAGCACCTACACACCAAGGCATTCTGTTGATACTAAGGAAAACACAGTGCATAATTTATTCTGCCTAGTGGATACAGGCGTATCTGGAGTTATACTCTAGGTAGTGCCACTTATAAATCAAAGTACTGGGAAAAAAACAGGTCATTTCCTTAATTATGAATTTAATATATGCTTAATGCAAAAAAGAAACAAAACATCAAGCTCACGCATATCCATAATTACCGTTATTTGCATTACTATGCAAATATAACTACTGTTCTTATTATATACGAATATGTAACAAACTACTCCAAAATGTAGCAGTTAAAACAACTTATTATTAGCTTTTACAGGTCTGGGCTCAGGGAGGCAGTTCTTAATCAGGGTGCCTCAAATGCAGGCA
Organism: Tarsius wallacei; assembly: GCA_963574415.1. Lineage (NCBI taxonomy): Eukaryota > Metazoa > Chordata > Mammalia > Primates > Tarsiidae > Tarsius > Tarsius wallacei. The sequence continues at coordinate 422 of CAUYQG010099966.1, forward strand.
GGCAGTGGACATCTTTTTCTACCCCAGCCCTCCACGTGTTGGCTTGGGCTTCCTCATAACATGGTGGTTTCAGAGTACTCAGACTTCTTTTTTAAATTTTTTAATTTTATAGACTCGGGGGTACATGAGCTGGTTTGCTGCATGGATACATTGTGTAACAGTGAGGTTTGGGCTTCTAGTGTTCCCATGGACTACAGTGGAATAGAACTCAAAATCAATACTAAGAGGAGCTCTCAAAACTATACAAATACCATGGAAATGAAATAACTTGCTCCTGAATGATCTTTGGGTAAGTGATGAAATCAAGGCAGAAGTAAATTTATTGTCATTATTATTATTATTCATCAGGGTCTAATTCTATCACCCAGGCAGGAGTGCAGTGGTACTATCACGGCTCACAGCCTCGACCTCCTGAGCTCAAATGAGTCTCCTTCCTCAGCCTCCCAGGTAGCTGGGACCATGCCACCATGTCCAGCTAATTTTAAAATTTTTTTGGAGTGACGAGGTCTCACTACGTTGCCCAGGCTGGTCTCAAACTCCTAGACTCAAGCAATTTTCCCACCTCGGACTCCCAAAGTGCTGGAATTACAGGCATGAGCCACTGTACCTGACCCCCAAAATTGCTTGAAATGAATTTCTGGATTGGTTTTGATTGATTCATTTATATCCTTACTCTGGGTCAGCTCTTCTTGATTTCTTGCATGCATGGTAACTATTTATTTAAGACTGATCAAGTGCAGTATTTTTGTTTTCCCATATATTCTTTTTTTTTTTTTGAAATGGAGTCTTATTCTTGTCGCCCAGGCTGGAGTGCAATGGCATGCTCACGGCCACCGCAGCTTCAACCTGCTGGGCTCAGGTGATTCTTCCACCTCAGCCTTCCAAGTAGCTGGAACTACAAATGCACTCCACCACACCAGGCTAGTTTTTGTGATTTATTGTAGAGACTTGGTCTCACCAAGTTACCCAGGCTGGTCTCGAACCCCCGGGTTCAGGCAATCCTCTTGCCTCAGCCTCCCAAAGTACTGGGATTACAGGCTAAGCCATCACGCCTGGCTCCCATATATATTCTTGAGCTTTGTTTGGAAGCTCAGTTAAATTACTGGGAGACACTTTGATCCTCACAGGTCTACTTTTAAGGTTTGATGGGTGGGACTAAGCAATGTTCATGTTAGGCTAATCGTTTTCTACCAATGAGGCAATGTGTACTCCGTGCCCTGTAGATCACATGATTTTCCAGTCTGGATGATGGGAAAAGGCAGTCTTCCCAGTTATACGTGCTTGCCAGGCACTGTTGCCTTGAATCCCTTTGGGTGGTTCTTTCTCTGTCTCAGAAATTTCCTGTGTGTATGCACTAATCACCATTCAGCTGCACACTCACAGGAAATCATCTCCAGAGGCTTCTCTCCACGATTCCTCTGCTTGCTGGTCCTCTGTCCTTATTTACCATTTCTGGTCCCTTTTTGGTCTCTTTATTTCTTTAGATTGTTGTTGTCATTGTTCCTGTGGATTTTCATAACCATCTGGTCTAGTGTCATTTTTCTTTCTCCACTATAGCTTTGCTCCCACCTACTTCTGTGCCTTTACTGGCAAGTGCATAACATTTCAATCTGTTATTGTCCAACAATGCAATCATATTCATATTGTTTTATACAGTTGCTTCTTAAGCCAGTTGGGAGAAAACAGGAGATAGAATATGCATGTTTACTATCTTTTATAATTGCATAATTATCTTTACTGGTGTTCTTAGTGTGTGTGTGTGTGTGTGTGTGTGTGGATTCAAATTTCTGTTTGATGTCGCTTGTTTTCAGCCTGAAGAACCACCTTTCATACTTCTCATCAGGGAGGTCTGCTAGCAGAAAATTCTCTCTCTCGCTCTTTAAATTGGGATTGGAGAATGCCTATCTCCCCTTCGTTTTTGAAGATAGTTTTGCTGGATGTAGGATTCTTGGTTGACAATTTTTTTCTTTCAGCACTTTGACTCAATCATCCTATTGCCCTCCGGCTCCATTGTTTAGGATGAAAACTCAGCTGTTGATCTTACTGGGGTTCTCTCATATGTGCTGAGTCATGTTTCTCTCATTGCTTTCAAGATTTTCCCTTATTATTGGCCTTCGGAATCTTCCTGTGATATGTCTGTGCCTGGTGTTTGCTGAGTTTCTTGTTTGTTGAATGCTTAATGTTTTGGTTGTTTAAAAAGTTCAAGTTGGAAAGTTTTCAGCTGCTATATTTCAAAATATGTTTCTGCTGCTTTCTCTCCCTCGTATCTTCCTGGTACTTCCGTTACTCCTGGGTGAGTGTGTTTCGTGGGGTTCCACATCAAGGCTCTGTTCATTTTTCTTTCTTCCTTTTTCCCTCTGTTCTTCAGATTGTATTCTATCAATCCATCTTTAAGTTTGTTAGTTCTTTCTTCTGCAAATTCAAATCTATTATCAGGCTTTCTAATTTTTTTATTTCAATTCATGTATTTCTTAACTTCAGAATTTTCATTTGGCTCTATTTAATAACATATATCTTTATTGGTAGCTGCTCTCTAGTGTGACATTATACCTTCTTTTACTTCTTTAATTATACTTTCCTTTAGTTCTTTGAACATATTCGTACTGGACTTTGAAGTCTTCAACTGTTAAATCCAGTACCTGGCTTCCCTCACAGACAGTGTCTGTGGCCTCCTTTCCCCCGAGTGGACCATACTTTCCAATTTCTTTGCTTGTCTCAGACTTTTTTGTTGCAAGTTGGACATTTCAGAAAATATAACAATTCTGGGTGTTCCCTTTTACCTCAGCTTGTTTGTTGTTGAATTACTAGCTGGATTATTTTAGTAAAGTCTATTTTCTCCCACAGTGTGAAACATCTGATGTTGCTTTTTGGAGGACTCAGCCTTGGGCATGTACACTGGCTGTCATTTTGGGATGACAGTATTTTTTTCAGGTCTCTCTTGTCTTTCTCTGATCACATCCAGTATTTAAGCTTCACTAATTTCCAGCTGATTGCTCAATTGTTGAACATGCTTTGGGGGCAGAAATCACTCAAAAATTATCTAGGTAATCCAGTCACACTTGGGTTTCCTTGCAGGGATAGTTTTCAAGGTCAGTGTCTGAGGTTTTCTCCCACCCCCGGTAGGCTCTTGTTGTCTCTTTCCATGGTTCTCTCTGGTGAGCTGTCGGGGCTATGGTTTATCCTGCACCTTCCATGAAGTGCCAGCCTCCTCTTAACTGCTGTCCATCACAACCTCCAATACTTTTTTTTTCAGTAAATCTCACTCTGACACCCAAGCTGGAGTGCAGTGGCATGCTCACAGCCACCGCAGCCTTGGCCTACTGGGCTCAGGTGATCCTTCCACCTCAGCCTTCCAAGTATCTGGAACCACAGGTGCGTGCCACTACACTTGACTAATTTTTAAATTTATTATAGAGATGAGGTCTCGCCAAGTTGCCCAGGCTGGTCTTCAATACCCGAGCTCAGGCAATCCTCCCAGCTCCACCTCTCAAAGTGCTGGGATTATGGCATGAGCCAAGTGCTCGGCCTTCCAGTACTTTTGCGAGTGTCCTTATGCTTGAATTTCCCCACACTTGGTTTCAGATAAAGTTAGTTCCTTAGGAGAGAGCTTTAGAGCTCTCTGAGGGGTTACCTCCCACTCAGAAAAATCTCTGAACCATGGCTCCAGGTTTGGGCATGGGGACAGGGCAGGTCTTCTCTTTGAGTGACACCCCTGTGTTAGGATTATGCGCTGGGAGCAGTTCTGGCTGGCATAGGATCTCCGCTTGATGTACAAACTAGGGTGAGGGTAATTGGGACCCCAGCGTTTCTAGCCAGCTGCACCTGAGGCAGAGGCTCTCTCCGGGTAGGACCTCGGTGACAGCGGGAGGTCCTGGACCTCTCAGCTGCATGCACCAGCAGTTAAGCCTCTGCAGCATGTAGCTGGGAACAATGAGAAATGCAGAGACTTGTCCATCAGAGAAGATGCTAGGGCCGTCGGCTGAGAGCGTCCTTAAGAGCCTACTGTCTCTCCAGCGACTCCTTGCTAGCCTCCAGCCCAGCCCTGCCCCCACCTTCTCCTGGAACCGTTCCAACAGTTTCCTACCTGTGTTCTGCTGACTCCTCACCAGCGATTCGTTAGTTCACTTCCCTAAAGAACTCAGTCAGGCCTCCTCCAGAAGGTGTGCGTGCTCAGCCCTCAGGCATCGCTCTTCAGCTCTGTTGTTCGCGTCTCACCTCTGTGTTACTCATTCCGATCCCTCTGTGTCTAGCAGTATGGATGGTGTAGTGATCAGTGAGGGCATACTGTGTCCCTGGCCCCATGCTAAGTACTTTCCTCATCTGACAGGTGATAAAATGGAAGCCTAGAAAAGTAACAGAACTAGAGCGACGTCTTACAGCTTGAAAATGGTAGACCATATTAAAAAGAAATAGAACACAGGGTCTCTGGCCATAAGTTTGTCATCTTATTGGGATGGTAAGACCAGCACATGTAACAGATGACGTAAGATGTTGTGCTAAACTGCTTTGTTTCTCTGATTTTATTGTGGGTCATTTCCTCCGTTTCCAAATTATACCTGCATCCAGAGTAAAGATCACATTTCCCACTAATTGCATCTTTCGGAACTCTTGGCGCTCTGCTGGGCGTGAGTGAGCACTCTGTGTTGGCCCTGAGGGACAGCCAGTGGAGGGACTAAACACCTGTGGAATAAGTAGAAGGTCTGGAATATCAAGGCAGATTTAGCGCTCACAAAATGCTGGTGCGAGAGAGAATCTGAGACTCAGAGGGAAGGTGGCCCACTCAAGGTCACACAGCTTGTTAGAGATGGATGAGGCAGAAACCAGTCCCCACACTCTCCATCCAGTTTACATTCCCCCAGAGCCCACAGCCTGCGGGGTCAGCACAGTCCTTGTGGCGTTGACACCACGGTCTAACCCATGAGCCTGAAAGGCCCTGCCTTTCCTACCCAGCATACACGACCGTTCTCCTGCTCGCTGACTCTCACCTCCAGAGGCTTGGCTCAAGAATCCTTGCTTGGAAGCCTGGCTGGAATCCTCTAGATCAACAGAGATGCCCCTCTTCTCTATCCCCTGGCACTTTGGGTGCTCGCTCCCAGAGTGTCCTGATGGGATGAGGTCCACTCTCAGCTGATGTACTTGTCTGTTCCCCATTAGATTAGACACTCTCTGGTTAGAACCAAGCATGGCTCCTACGACTTGATGAAATCATTGCCTAACACGGCGCCTGGCGTGTGGCCCCCTGAATGGGGCTTAGTGGACGAATGCCTGTGATCCAGGCCGCCTGTGTGTGACGCGAAGGTCACGATCAATGATGGCCTCTCGGAGCAGGAGGCAAACTGACGTGAGATGGAGGGTGAGTGTGGCTAGCACAGTATGTTCCCGCATTTCACACAGAGCTGATGACCTCTAGCTCACTGTCTGCTCCTGGGGAGACAACGGCGAACACGCAGACGCAGTCTGTCCCCATGTGGAGCTGATGGTCCAGCGAGGGAGGTGGACAGTCAAGAGACAAACACGTGAACAGGCCCAGTGGGTTCTGAAAGTGGGCAAGAGCTTAGAAGGAAAGAAGAGGGGAAAATAAGATCGAGAATGGCTGGGGCGAGGGGGCCCCTTATTTAAGGTGGTCCAAGAAGGCCTCTTTGAGGAGGTCACATTTAGCTGAGACTCGTGAGATAAGAACACACCGGCCTCATAGACGGAGTGTTCTAGGGAGAAGGACTGGCCAGCGCAAAGCTCCTGAGATGGAGGGACTTGGAGGTGTCCAAAGCGCAATGAGGTTGGAGCACACAGTGAGGAGGAGACCGAGGAGATGATGTGGGGGCGGGGCAGGGACCAGACCGGGGAGGACCTGGAGGCCTGGGTGGGAGGCAGGGAGGTCCCGCTGAGCTTGACGGGAGGCCCTGGGAGGGCTTTGAGCCGGGGGTGATCCACTCTGAACCGTGTGTTGAGAAGGCTGTCTGGGACTGGAGTCAGGTCAGGAGTGTGCATGGAGTGGGTGGGTGAGCCCCATCTTAGAGCCGAGTGCCAGGACCCAAGGGGGCTTCTAGTGCACGTCTGAGGGAGTCAGGAGCTGCGGACTGGGGCTGTGTCTATGAGAAACACGAAGGTTTTTCAACATCCCCATGTTGCTGTGTTGTAACCAGCTTTGTAAATCCTTACGCCTCATGGCCTTGTCTTAGCGGATGGCCAATAAGGCGGAGGTAAACATGAGGAGCCCAGGTGGGAAGCGAGAGGAGGCAGCTGGCCCAGGAGAAGCCAGCCAGGACCCCAGGCTTGCAGCAGAAACAGGGAAGGAGGCCCCAGAGCCAGCAGGTTTGGACTGCGAAGCAGGAAGAAGGAGGGAAGGGCACCTCTACGTTGAGTCCTGCCATCGAGCTGTGTGGGCGGGCCTCTGCCACATCGATTTACAGCCCGGCTCTTTCAACAGTGTCTGATTCCACTGCCTAATTGCTGCCTCCACGTTACTTCCCAACATGTAGTCACTCCTTCCTCGATTTTGACAGCAGGATCCTGAGTGGACAGTGAATTTTATTGGCAATAGGGAACCAGCTCGAGGTACTTACGGTGGGACGATGAAAGGCAGGATTGAGACAGAGTTTATCCCAGTAGGTCGTAGACGTTTCTGGATGTGGAGGGCCTGGCTTGGAAGCAATCCCGTACAGCTGTCCAGGCCCCAAGTACCCAAGACCTTGGGTAGTCATTGTCAAGAGAAGACCAACCTGGATGCCGAGGAAGGCTGGGTCTCACACTCTGTTCTTGACTTTGCCTTTCGGTTTTTCTACCTGGGTCTCAACTATCGCTCTGCAGACTTAAACGCCTTTTTAAAAAAATGTCCAAGTTCATGAATGCTGCGCTCAGCATGCCATCGTTACTTGGTGAAGGTTATGAAATAATTCTTCGGGAAAGAAATAGGCCATACAGCCAACTGGGTGAGCGAAAATAGGTCACAGCATGGAGAGAGCAGGGCTGCCGGCCAGGGCCTAGAGCCTGCAGGCAGCCATCTGCCGGGACGTAGGTCGTGCCCGTGCTCTGTGCTCACAGCCCTGCCAGGAGCCGTGTGGGGATGGTGGTGCTGAACACGGCCAGCTGTCTCCTTGGGAAAGGATCATGGCTCTGTCGCCTGGCTGCCCTGAAGGGTAGAATATCGTCTCGGCGTGGCATCTGGCTCACTAGCTCGGTGATGTGTGGAGAGTCACTCAACGTTTGTTGGAATCCCGGCTTTCGCATCTGTGAAATGGGAGATGTCCATACTCACCCAGGGCTTTCTGAGAGTTCCGTGAGGGAATCAGGCAACTGAGCACCCAGATACCCAGTTAATGTTACTGTCCGTAAAGCATTGTGGTGACACCGTGAGATACCCACCCCCTGTGATGTCACGCAGCCCCACCTGGCAGGCACTTGCCACCTGAGTGAGCTACGTAACACCGTGTACCTCGGTTTCCTCGTCAACAACATGGGAAGGGTTACAAAAGCAACTGTCTCATGGGGCTGTCAGGAGGCGTAAGGAGTCAACACATGGGTGCTGGGAGCAGGGTGGGCACCCAGCCAGTCTGATGCAGTGGGCTTTCTTCTTCCTCCTGCCTCCAGACGATGAGACGTGCTAAATGCCCTGCGTTTCTAAGAACTAGATCATGTGATGGGGTTCATGTGGAAACAAGCCACACGGTTCCCTTCTAACCTGTCCTGTGTGTTTGCGTTTCCTCAGGAAAAAAAAAACCCGTGAATTAAAATTTCCAATGAAGCCGCTGGAAGTGTGAGTCAAACAAGCTTGGTAAGAACAGGCTTGTGTTAGGCCACCTGCCGTGGCTGCACACTGCTCCCACACACTTGGGTGTCCCACCCCTTGGAACTCCCCAGACTGGCCGACTCCTTGCAGCTCCTATGGGGCGGGTGAGGCAGAGAGCCCAGGCCTCAACTCTCTAAAGGAGAACATTGCAGGGGCTGTGGCCTGTGGGGAGAAGTCAGGGCGAAGCTAGACAGAGGCAGATTCCAGCAGGGGCGGCTGGGAGGGGCTGGGCAGGAAGAGCTTCCTCATGCAAGGCAAGGTCTGAGAATCCTAGTGCATATTTTAGGCTGCGGTCAAGCCACAGAGAACTCCTCAGCGCTGCACTGTTTGGGACACCGTTTTCTAGATATTCCCTCAACAGTGTCCCATGGTGGAAGGGAGTGACTGAGCCCACAAGTGCTATCTGTGACTTGGAACAAAGACCCAGGGGAGAAGAAGACGCTGGAAGTCGACCCTTTGGTCACGGAGGGAGAGGCTGGGTGAATGGCTGCTTCTAAATCACCTGGGAGCAGCAGACAGCGATGTCGGTTGTGGTTCAGGAATCAGGGGCCGGGGGTGACAGGCTTGAGAACTCTGGAGGGTTTTTGTGATGTAGCCTGGACAGCTGGCTTGTCCTGCCAGCGGCAGGTTGGGTTTCTCCACGGCAGACTCCGGAGACCCGCCTCGGTCTATGGTCAGAGCTGGAAGGAGTCTGGTAACCAGGCCTTTCAGGCTGCGTGTTCAGGCTCCTTGGCTGGGGCTAGCAGCTTGGCGTCACAGCAAACAGGCTGCTCCCGAAAGGCTGGAAGTGGGATCAGGGACTTGGAGAGGGGCCAAGGGACTCGTGAGATGGTCTCTCTGCAGTAGCCTGTGTGCACTGGCTGACTGTCATGGGGACATGAGGCCTACGCTTCTCGGGGAACTTGGGACTCAAGGACTCAGGGGCCATTCTGGTTCCAGAGCCCTCGGGGCCTCCATGCCTTGTGGGTGCTGCAGTCGAGACTTGCAGGGCTTTCTGTACCTAGATGCATGCCCTGTATTCTGCGCCGTTCTGTGGTGCCAGACCGTGCAGACAACAGGGAGGTGGAAGAATGGAGAAACATCATACGTGTCTTCCTGGAGAATACTCGGCCTGAGGGCTGCTGCTCAAACCTGCTTTTCTCCTGCTCACAGGGGCTCGGTGGGTGGGAGGGTGGATGGGCCAGCAGTGCTTAAGGTTTGGGGGGGGACAGGTGGGTCTTGTGTCATGTTTCCTGTTGGGTTTTACTTAGTACCGTAAGTTGCTGACTCACGGGGAAACAAACAGCCAACAGAGACGACATTTTAGAAGGACAGATTTGGATGAAGGGAGAAGGAGTGTTAAGATGTGAGGTAGTTGGCCAGGTCCTGTGTGTCATCTGGATAGCAGCTGAAGGGTCAGAACACAGGGTGGTGTCCACGTGAGCGTGATGGACACGAGTACGTCATTCCAAGGCTCCACAGTCACGCATTCCTCCTTCCCCATCCAGTGAGTCCGCAAAGCCCCTCATTGGCAACCTGTTGCTTGCCAGGCCCTCTCTGCTGGGTTCTGGGGTTGAAGGATGGTTAAGAAAAGCATATATTCGCAAGAAGCCTGGGCATCCCATGGAGTGGGCGAGGCTTTCCAGCATGGTGGCATAAGTGCTGGAATCTGCTGGCCTAGGCGAAATGAAGCTGCAACAGCCAATGGATTGCAAGCAACCGGCATTTTTATGTTTCCCCTACGTGGCTTGTCTTTGGGGGTCTGCTGCAGCTCTGCACATTTTTTTCATGAGGGGCCCAAACTCGGACCAGCAGCCTCTAACTAAAATACGCTGATCTCATGATGGGGGGAAAGAGAGTGAAAACAGGCAAAAAAAAAACTCACTGCCACCTGTCTTTTATCTAGTGTGCATGCTCATTTATTAATCTCAATAACAATGAACATTTCTTTTTTTTTTTTTGAGTTGGAGTCTCACTCTGTTGCCCAGACTGGAGTGTAGTGGCCGCTCCCGGCTACTGCAGCCTCGACCTGCTGGGCTCTGGCGAACCTTCTGCCTCAGCCTTCCGAGTAGCCGGAACTACAGGCATGCGCTACCACGCCCGGCTGATTTTTTATTTATTGTAGAGATGAGGTCTCGCCAAGTTGCCCAGGCGGGTCTCGAACCCTCGGACTCAGGCAATCCACTCACCTCGGCCTCCCAAAGCACAGGATTACAGGCTGAGCCACCGAGCCCGGCTTGAACATTTCTTCTAATATTTAGCATTCAACCCTTCTAAACATTTATCACCTTCAAAGCTGCTGCCAGTAACAGGGCACTTGTCACTTCTGCTCCCATTTCATTGGCCAAAGCAAGTCACATGGTCAGACATGACCTCAGCGGGGCAACCTTGGTCAGTTAACAGTTAACAGTTGGCAGTTAACAGTTGGGAGATAAAAATACAGTCTGTCTCAGTGTCCTTCAGAGCGAAGGCAGGAAGGCGTCAGCACTGGGGAGCCCGTTTTGACTCCTTTATACATTTTAAGCGAACCTACAGCCTTTTTCCTGCCCAGCCCTAAAAGCCGAGCTCTGGCAGAGCTCTTATGTGGAGGAGGCAAGGCCGTGGGATCAGTGTCACTCAGCCTTTCTGGTACTGGACACCTGCATAGAAGTTAGAACCAGCTGGGAAGCAGCTTTCGCACTGCACCTCCGTGTGCCCAGAGGCTGCACAAGTGGGGGTGTTTTTGTGGAAGAGCCATTGGGCCGGAAGTCACACACACCTGGGTGGCAGTCCTGTCCTGCCGCTCACTGGCCGTGTGAGTTGGGGGAAGCATTTCGCCTCTGAGCTTTAGTGTTTTCATCTGTGAAATGAGGGTGGTGGTGAGAAAGAGAAATTGCAAGCGGTGAAAAGCTTTTCAGACACGCAGCCTTTGTAAAAACGTGATGGAAAAATCATGGTTTTAGCTCCATCCCCACCCCCAAGAAGGGGGCCATCCTGGTTTTCTTCCCACACCACGGGTAGCTGGTACGCACGGTGAGAAAGTTTATTGACAGCAGCTGAGATGGGCTGAAGCTAATCATTATCTCCAAGACAGGCTGAGAGCAGATCTGTGCAAGGGTGCCTGGAGGACCCGTCAGTCAGACATGCCCCTGACGGATGCGGGTGGTCTGCTTGCCCGCAGGCCGCTGTGGTATAACGAGCAAGTGAAAGTCCTGCTCCAGGCCCAAGTCGCAGGCAGGACGCCGCTTCCGTTTCATCCATGGGGCCGATTGTTGTGGGACGACAGAAATCTGGTATAAACATGAGCAAAATTTCAGGATTTTCATTATAATCCAGCACTTTAGAGATGATAAAACCTTAGCGACGGTTGAGCCCTTCTCTGTGTGGATAAGGACACAGGCACACAGGTATTAGTAAACTGGCTTTTCTATCATTGATCCTTTGCGAGCCATAGCATTCATGTCTGAGTGGTTATTACTGCAGGAAAAAGAACAACTCACCGTTACCTGTCTTTCATTTAGTGAGCATGCCCATTCATTAATCTCGAAAACAATGAACATTCCTTCTAATATTTACCATTCAACCTTTCTGAGTATTTATTCACGATTTACACATAATCACTAAAAACACAAAAGCTTCACTTCAAATTTCCCCAGACATGCAAGCCTCCCTTCCACATTTGTAATCAAGCTCTTAGATAAACAAAATAATGAAATCGAGGAATCTGACAGATAAGACTGTTTTGTGTGCTGTACACACCTCGAGAGGCAGACGACGCAGGCGCAGAATATCACTTTGATTACGGAAATTACTGTCCGTCTATGGGGAAGTGGCTTTCTGAGACCCTGGAAAGCCAGAGGGCAGAGCCTGTGGGGGTCCCTGCTCTGTCTTCTCCTCCTCCTATGTGTAGAGGGGGCCTAGGAGTATACGTCCAAGGAAGTGCATGAACCACTGGCATACATTCTTACTGGAAGGATGAACCCACTCCATACAAAGCCGGCTGTGGCACAGGAGAAAGGGCTCCTCAGTGCTGCTGGCCCCCTGCCCTGAGGACGGTATTTCAGGGGGTGCCCTTTTGGGAATTCTGGGGGCCAAGGACTGCACTATGGATGGGTTTGGAGACCCCGGCTCCTTATGGCCCCAGACTTGTGATGTCATCCTTGGCCAATTCCATCAGGAACTACACGGAGGGAGGGGAGAGTAAGAGTGAGAACAAAAAGGGCCTCTCCTCACCAGGGTTGGAGGAGTCTACCGGGAAAGCCGTGTCCTCATGCACCGTTAGAACAAGCCATGAACGTGCTGACACCGTACGCCGTGGATTTAAATTGTCTTCTTTGTTCTCTTTTTTCTCATTTCTCCTCTTTCGTTTTATAGCTTCCCAAGGCTACTGCTTTTAGACTTTTCCAATAATTTTTAGTAATTTTCATAGGATGTGATTTCTGTACTTTCCCAGAGTTGCTGAATTTACAAAATCTCTCAACGGAAAATAATTTGACTTCAGAACAGCTGAGTTCACAGAAACAGGAGTTTTGACACAGAAGCCACCATTCCTAGGATCGCCCTTGACTGTGTTGTCTAAGGTGTGGCGGGGGGAGGATGCACCGTCCCTTTCATGAGTGTGATTCTGCTCGTTTTCACTTGGGAACTTGGCTACCCCCAGCAGCAAGGGAGGGTGGAATATGCCCAGACCAAAAATATCAGGGATCTTTGTTTTTTGGTTTTTCTTGGGGGGGCGGGCAAAGGTGACTTTTTGACTTTTTGGTAACAATCCCTTAGCATTTTGGGGAGGTTGGTTTCAGAACCCCTTGCAGGTATTAAAATCCATGGGTGCTGAAGTCCCGTATGAAACGGGGTTGTTTTTCATTTAACCGCCTGTATATTTCAAGTCACCTCTAGACAGAGTAACTAACACAATGCTCACATGCCACTCCATCCACGTGGATTCAAGGTGGTCCTAGCCCATGGCAAAGTCAAGGTTTGCTTTTTAGAGCGTCGTGGAAAGTCTTTTCTGCGTACCTGAGTTGAAGCCATGGATGTGGACCCCGTGGATGTGAGGGGCTCACTGTGTCTGGTTCTAATTCCGGATGGAGCCCGACAAAACTCCACTCCTCAGCAAGACGAGCAGAGCTGGGGACAGCAACTCACCAGCCATTTAAAGTCTCTGGAGTTTTTCCTAAAGGCATAAACAAATAAACCATTTATGAAAGAAAACCTACACTCAAACTCCAAGACCAGCAAGTCTGTGGTATTCAAACCATGGCCGCCGTCTCTCCTCGCCTCTCCCAGCTCAGCTGGATGGAAGGCTTCCTCCATTCTCTCCCTGAGATAGGAATCTGGCAACGGATCTCACTGACAAGATGGGATGTGGCAGAAAGGCGGGCCAAAGCCACCCACAAAGATGGCATTGGAAGCAATCTCTGCTTGCCCTTTTTACTCCTTGTATACTAATTATAATTTGTTAGCGTATTAAAAGACACCGCCACCAGCGCCATGACAGTGTACAATGACCACGGCTACTCCCGGAAGTAACCTACAAGAATATGGTTGAAAAAGGGGAGGGACCTTCAATTCTCATCCTTTCCCAAATAATCCACCCGTTGCTTAGCCTATCGTCAAAAGACAGCTATAAAACTAGGACCCCAGCCATGGACGACTGCTATGCTTCCCACAGACCAGCCCCGGCCGCTCTGAGAATGCAGCAGCCTGTTCTCAGGCATTTCAATACACTTGCTTTTATTTTCCAACGAAAGCCCCAGCGGGACACGGGAACTGCTCTGCCTCTGGGTCCATCTCTTTAATAAACGTACTTTTGGTCTCCTGCTTACACTCGTGCTTGAGTTCCCTCCTGTGCAAAGCCAAGAACCCACTTGGCCTCTGGAGCGATCCCTAATTCTGTGACTGTCCTAGGTCACCTTACTTGCAACCCTGATGGAGTCCCAACCTTGAGGTCCCCTGAATTCTCTCAGTCGTGGATTGCTATGTCGTACCGAGAGGGGCAGGACATCAGCCTTCCTCACTCTCTCCAAACATAAGCAGAAGAGGCCGCCTTTCTGGCGGGTGTTGCCGCACGGCCTGGGAGCCTTTCTGCACCTGAGCTCTTCCCATAGGACAGAGCTCGCCTCAGGTACACAGGTGATTGCCCTGGACCTACAATTGCCTTTGCCTGAGCTCATTCAGAAAGGAGCCCTCGTAAGATCAGAGCAACCACACCACCCGACTCCGAGAATAAGGACGTGCAGATTTCACCCAGGTGGAGAAGCAGTCCATAAGAAAACAGAGCCCTGAAACTCCCCCAGAGATGCTGACTTGTTCTCGAAAACAACTGCTCCTCTTAATTTAGAGCGACAAGGGAAACCAAAGGCCTGCTCGTGCACTGATGCCGGGTGGGGTGCGGCAC
>CAUYQG010099971.1:0-49525 GCA_963574415.1 Tarsius wallacei
TCCCCCAAATTCATATGTCATATGTAGAAGCCGTAACCCCAGTGCCACAGTATTAGGAGGTGGGGCCTTTTGGAGGTGACTGGGTTCAGGGAGTTCATGAGGGTGGAGCCCTCATGGTGGGGTCAATATCCCTACAAGATAAGGAAGAGACTCCAGAGCTTTCTTTCCAATATATGAAGACACAGCAAGGAGGTGGCCATTCTCAAGCCATGGTAGGCACTCTCGCCAGGACCTGAATGCACCAGCACCTCGTGCCTGGACTTCCCAGCCTCCAGAACTGTGAGGAATAAATGTGTGTCGTTTAGGCCACCTGATCTGTGGTACTTTATTGCAGCAGACTGATCCAACAGAGACAGCATGTTCACCAACATTTCCTGTGCTTTGGTGAAGTAGTCTCAGTCCAGATGTAGAAATAACTATTTCCAATGCTGTCTGAAAACCGAGCAACCTGAGTTAGGGTGACTCTGTGGAAAGTGGAAAAGATGGGCTTCGGTGAGTGCCTGCTGGTATCTTGCTGAACTGAGCGCACATGCTGGGTGTTTGGATGTGACAGCAACCTGCTATTAAGGATTCCTCTGCATGACATTACAGCGATTCAATATCTTCAGGCAGATGAGGTGGGCTGGTCATCGGTGGTGTGTGGACCAACACCTGGTCTCTTCTTCCTTAGTGTTGGCGCATCCTTACGGAGGCCTGTGAGGAAAGTCTCATGAATACGACTGGAGTTCATCTTGTTTAGGTAGTTTTAGGACTAGTTTTTTCACTTTTTCCTAAATGATATATATTTGTCAGGTTAGTATCAGTGTCATGGATCAGGATGTGTCTTACTTTAAGATCTTTTATTCACTCAAACATGTCTATCTCAGCAAATCATTTATTGTTATTATTGCTCATGGTTTTGCAGTTGGACTGGGCTCAGTCTTGAGGTTCTTACTCAGGTCTCTCATGCTGTAACAGTTGGGCAGTGGCTGGGGCTGGAGTTAGCCCATGGGAAGACTCAAGCAGCTGGGCTCTTCAGGCTTCTCTGCCTCTATGTGGTCTCCCCAGATAGTCTCTTACATGGAGGCTCAGAGCTTCTGCAGTGTGTGTCCTCAGAGAGAATGCCTGGTGGAAGCATGCTACTTTTTATAATCTAGTCATGGAAGTCATACCACATCACCTCTGTCCTTCTCTATTCATTAGAAGTGAGTCACTGAGGCCAGCCCTATCTTTGAGGAGGGGAATCTGACACCACTTCTTGATGGGAGGAGTTTCAAAGAACATGAGGACATATTTAAACCACCACACATGTCACAATTCCAGGGCTGGACCTTTGAGCAAGACTTTGGCAATTCCTTCCTTGTAGCCCTTCCTCCCTTTAACAGAGAGTAGAACAGAAAAAAAGTCTAAGAAATCATTCTTGTATCATTCAGTCTCCAGAATCCCACTGCTGCATTTCTACAGAGGAGAAACGGAGGCCAAGAGGTTTGAGTCAGTCAACCCATCTCTAATAGCAAATCCATCCGCAGAACTCCAGAGTGCTCCCATTTTCTATGGAAAACAAGGGAATTAAGGGACCTAACTAATTCTCCCCAGGGTTGCTCAGAGGGTCTGGGTCAGGGACTGATAGATTCTATGCCTCTGGCTTACCCTTGCTGAGGCCAGGGGCCCCAGTTGTTTGTGATATTATAGAGAGAATTTATGGGTGGGTTGAGTGTTGGACAAGAGCAATGTTTTCCCAGACCATCATTCCCCAAAACTGGCTCTAGAAGAAGGGTCCTACCTGTGAGATGGAGTTCACCCTGTGGGATATTTATTAAGAAGAGGCTTTGGGCCAACACCTGTAGGAGGGAGCCATGGAGGGTCCTGTGGGCATTCTGGGATGGAACGACCCTTGGCATGGTCCTTGAGTGGGCCCAGGATGCAGGCCTTTGTCACAAGAGTCCATCAGCCATCAGACACCCTGCCCAAACTGGCTGTGTGCTCATGCTCCAGGCAGCTCTCAGAGCTGAACTATTCTTAGAGGGGCAGATGGTGTAGATTGTCTGCTGGTGACACTACCAGCAGCTGGGAATTGGTCCTTATGGTCCCTCAAGAGAGTCAGGGCACCCTATCATAGCGGTCTGCTGAATCACAAATGACAAGGCCCTTGTCCCCAGGGGTCAGGCCTGGGGATCATGGTTTCCCAAAGGCTCTGGGTGATCTTTTTCACAGTCATCTTTCCCCACGCACATCATCCTGACAGGCCAACAGAGTCACCTGGATGCTGCATGCAAAGGCACAACCTGGATGAGTGTTGGAATGCAGTGATTGTCAGAAGGTCAAAGGAGGCAAAAGTGAAGAGAGCACCCTGGACCCAGGTGCCCCGAGTTTACCAGCTGATCGTCCGGGCGGGATGCGAACTACTCACTCCTGCAAAGGAGAGAGTGGGCAGACACAACCACATCTCACCCTGCAGCTGTGAGTTTGGGCCAGTTTCATGCCAGGACAGCCCACTCCATCAGACTTCCCACTCCCTGAATGGACTCATTCGCCTCCCAGAGAAAGCGGCCCTATTCTGACCATACCAAACCTCGGTTGCAGGGGACTGGGGTCACAGGCTCTTGCCTAAGTCCACCCTGCAAGATTGGCTTTTCTGTGGACAAGAACACAGCTCTGCTTCACCTCTCCTGTATGCTTTGGCACTTTCAGCCTGGCTGTAAAATTTATTCAAGGAAAACTGGCATTTATCTTGGGTTCTTTCATACCCAGCAACACTGATATACAGATGGGGCCTGGCCAGGCCATGGCTGATTTAGTTAGCAGGTTACAAAATACAAATGTCACCCTTTATTTCTGCAGGGATTATTCATTGCTAATTGGGACATTATGGGTCTCATATTCTAACTGGGTCATTTGCACCATTTAAAGCATCCACTTCCCTGAGTTCTGTGAGGCACCACCCACTATAAAGTTGGGGGTTGGGGGTTGAGGAAGGTCCCCTAGGTGGGAAGAGACTTTCTGGCATTGTTGGCAGTAAAGGAATAAAATAGCCCTGCTGGGCTTGCGTGTGCACACACAGGACACTTATCTGTAAAGACTGTGAAAAATAAAGGGGGAGGGGGAAGAGAGAAAGAAGGAAAGAAAGAAATCAACAGGATTGGCTTGGGAAGCTTGCAAAAGGAGATCAGAATTCAGATCAAATGTCCCACCCTGGTGTCGCTGGAGTTTTTTTTCTTTTGTGTCCCAGCTAAAGGCACTGGGAGGATCAGAGACCTCATCCCAGCTCTGTTTACTTTGGGAACAATCGGTGGTGTATGAATAATAATGCCTCCCTCTGACCATGACTAATTGAATTGCAGCCTGCCCAGCAGAGGGGAGGGGACTTGCCTGGCCAGTCCATCACAGCAGCTCTTCAAGTAGCCCCAGACAGTGATGGATGCTGCAGCCTTCCCAGCAAACGTCCTCCAACACCTAAGAGCTGGGGTATGAACCTGCATTCCAAGTTTCTATTAGCCAGGGCCTCGCGGGGAGGAGAGGATGACGGCTGGAGGTGAAGACGAGCTTGGTGATTACAGGGGAGGAGAGAGTCCCCCAATCTCCTCCGCCCCTCCTGGTTTTAAGCAAGTCTTGGTCAAGGGGATGAATTAGAAAATACCCACCCAGAGACCACACAGGCCACAGAGGGACTGCCTCTGCTGAGGCCGTGCCCGTTGAAAGTACTGGGTTCGTTTGGGGTGCAGTGGGAACCCTGGCTTGGAAACAAAAGGGGCAAAACAGCTGAAGATGTGTCTTGTAAGAGGATGTTTAGAAGCCAACGAACGCGATAGAAGAGGAGGCAGAAGACGAGAGGGGGAGGGAGATACAGGGAGCAGTTGGGACCGGAGTCTATGGCCGTGTCTATAATCTAACAATGGATCACACAGGGACCCTAACATTTGGCCGTCCTGTTGTCTGCGCTGTGTTTACACAGCAGAACCATGCAGCTGGGGCCCCCCGGCTCAGTCGGACTTTGTTCTCGCAGCATGAAGGTGACCCCTGGTGAACTGTGATCCGGGTGCTTGTGCTGCTGCCCAGTAGTCTCTATGGTGGTCTGGACACAGGGGAAGTCGTCCAATTACAGGGTCATTGCTTTCCCTCACGGTGGGATTTAGTCCGGGCCAAGCCCCAGATTGGTAACTTTTCAGGAGCGCTGTGCATGTCACCCTGGCTATATTTGATGGCAAAGCCTGGCTGGAATGGCAGGCGGACTTTTCTGGCAGACGCGGACTCGGAGGGCCCTTTGGTTGACACACTTCTTGGGCAGCGCCCTGCTGTGGGGCATGCATGACATGACCCCGGGGCTTTGCTTGCCTGACATCTAAAATGCCAATTTTAAACCACCCCCCAAACAGTTTCTTATTCATTTTTTTCATAAGCTTACTCTGCTTTAAAAACTCTCCATAGGTATTACTACCTACAGTTGTTTTACAGCACACAAGTTTCTTAGCTCCATTCTCCCGTCAGAACAAGATGCAATAACTGATGGTATCTTGTTCTTATAAATAAGGAGTTTTAAAAAGAGAATCTTCCAAAATGTTGCTATTTTGCTTATCTATTTGTTTATTTCTATCTCTATTTATCTAGCTATCTGTTTATCTATCTGATAGCTTATCTATCCATCCACCTGTTTATTTATGTCTATCATCTATTTATATATCTATTTATCAGATTATCTATCTCTATCTATCCATCTATCTACCTATATGTCTGTCTCTCTGATTCTATTTATCTATCTATATGTCCATCTTTCTGATGATCTATTTGCTTACCTATATGTCTATCTATCTGCTTACCTATATGTCTATCTATATGATTATCTATCTAATGAATTATCTATCCATCTATCTGCTTATATGTTCATCTATCTACATAGTTATCTGTTTATCTATATGTCTATCTATCTATCTGATTATCTATCTATCTATCTATCTACCTATCTATCTATCATCTGTCTCTCTATCCACCCATTCATCTATCTGCCTAGCTGCCTATCTTGATGAATGAAATAGAAGCAAGAGGGAACAGCAGGTGTGCTGAGGAAACCGCCTTTTCCTCAGGAAGGAGCAGGGTGCAGAATGTGGCACCATGCAGCCAGGTTGCTGCCAGTAATTCTGAATCTATGCAGAGAAGTGATCTCTCTAGTATATCCAGATCCCTAACCCCACTGACCAAATGACAAGAAGATATTTGAGAACAACAAGTAGTTTCCTGGTGCTTGCACTAAATGTGGAATATTTTCAAGTCCTCAAATCCAGGCTGTTATAGCATTTAAGTCCCTGATTTCCAAACCCAGCCCAACCTACTAAGCAAACAGTGTGATCACCCTAGCGTGGGCCACACTCCTGCAGTTAAGATATTCCACCTAAAATCCCTTCACTCTTTCTTAGCTGATATTCATGGCCACTGTTCTTGTGCTTTGAATGCCAAACAAAGGAAGGCAGAGCAGCCTTAGCAGCTGCCTGAGTGTAGGACAAGAAAAGCAGAAGAAGCATTTATCCCTGCACTTGTCTTTAGAAAATACATATTCCAAACCCTCGCTCCAAAGTCACTTTGTTACAAAGCAGCAGAATGTACGAATAAGAGAGAGCAGAAGCCATCCCAATTTCTAGAAGACTGCAAAGGTAGCTTGTCTGGGCCCCGAGACTGTCCAAACCTTAACTATCCTCCCTTGGGCCAATGCATAGAGGTAAGTTGTGCCTTGTGACTGGGGAGGCTTTGAGTGGGACCACCACGTGGTATCTTCACCATGCCAACATTGCCCTACTACTACTGTGGGGGCAGAGGGCAACCTCACCACCCCTCCACCACATTGGAGTAAGGTCCAAAAGTGTTGGTTCAGAAGAAAGGGATCAGGGCACAGGGACAGACAGCCACAGGGAGGGAGGCGGGGGCTTCCGGGGGTTGAGAAGAGAGTACCCCAAACAGAAGAGAGGTTGGAATCTAAGGTGCATTCAGATCCCTGCACAGCTGTCACTGGGGCTAGTCTACAATCTGTGAGCAGAGATGGGGCTCCTCTTGCCAACTCTTCTTGATCTTGCAGATGAAATCAAGTTAGAAAGAGGAGAGTCTGTTTTTCTGTAAGAGTTAACTCATAGTCCTCACTTGAGACTACAGTGAAGGAAGGACACTTAATCTATGATGTTTCTACAGGCTGTGTTCTAAGTACTTTGAATCTTCCAAGTTCATTTGAATCCAACAATCTAGGAAGTAGATCATTATCAGTGGATATTACCATTTTCATTTTGGGCAACTGAGGCATGGAGAAGTCGAGTACATGTCAGGTGGTTTGACCTCAGTGTCTGTCCTCTGATGATCCAGAGGACTGTCCTCAGGACTCTCTGGATGCAGCCCTAACAGAGACATAGTGCCCTGACCATTGAGAAGGATGTGTGAAGTCTCTGAAAATATTATCTCTCAACCTTGAACCATACTCAAACTAGAGTGTATTTAATGGCCAGCAGGGTTTAAATATGGCAAATTGGTAAAACGTCTTTGAGATTAACTACTAAGATTTAAATGGTTGTCTCCTTTTTATTTAGCAATCCTACTTTTGTACATTTCTTCTATTGGAAAACACACAATTTTGCAAAGCTCTGTCCAATGATAGTCATTGTGACTTTACCTGAAAGAGCAAAGTTTGAAACACCAGATATGTCCTTCCAAAGAGGACTGTTGGAATAAACTAGATTTCTATATACTAGACATTTGCTAAAAGCAATAAAATTCATCTACATAGCCTAAAATGGAAAGTTGTTCAAGATATTTTAGTTGAATAAAGAACCATAGAGATAGAAATATCTTCTTTTATAAAATAATTCTTTTATAAAATAACGATCACACAGGGCTATGCACGAAAAATGTTCTGGAAGCAAATACTCCAATCAGGATTGGTTACCTCAAGGGCTGGGATCAAAGAAGATATCCACTGTCTATGCTGTATTGGCCTATATTCCTTAAATTTTTATTTCTTATTGGATATGCACCTTTTTTTGAGTTGGAGTCTCATTCTTTTGCTCAGCCTGGAGTGCAGTGACACGCACAGGGCCATCGCAGCCTGGACCTGCTGGGCTCAGGTGATCCTTCCACCTCAGTCTTCCAAGTAGCTGGAACTATAGGCATGTGCCACCATGCCAAGCTATTTTTTAAAAAATTTATTATAGAGACGAGGTCTTGCCAAGTTGCCCAGACTAGTCTTGAACCCCTGAACTCAGGCAATCTTCTCACCTCGGCCTCCCAAGGTGCTGGGATTATAGGCGTGAGTCACCATGCCCAGCCTGGATATACACTTTTAACAGAAAAAGAAGAGATTCAAAAGTTGTTGCTTATCTCAGAGCATACTCAGTGATCAGCACCATCACCCAGCCATCATATTCTAAAACAACTGTGCTGTGAGGTCAACTAAGCCAGGTTAATAAAATCTGTTTGATTACTCAAGAGGGTAACTGTGCCTGTTCCTATTTCTTCTCACGCCTGCTTCTAAGCCCCCTTCCCTACTGCTCTGATGTCTGCAATTACTTTCATAAAACCCATCTTCATAATCCACAACCCCATATTTGTGAATTGGCTTATTCTCTAAGATGTATTGGTAACTCCCAAATCGGTATCCATAGCACTTCCACAGCCATTCACAGGCACACAGAGTGTCATGAGACAGCTGAGGCTCCCCGATGAGCGCACGGGGGGGGGGGGCAGGGCCCCACCCTGCCTTCCTGTCCCAGCTCTCACACTGTAAGTGAGTAGTCCACTTAGTGCTATGGCTTTTTATTTTTTGTATTTTTGTGCTTTTTTTTGGGCTATTTTGCTGTTTAAAATGGCCCTCAAACATAGGGCTACAGAGGTGGGAACAAGAGATGCTGGACACTGCTGAAAGAGGGTGGAGGGAGGAAGGGGGAGAGAAGAGGGAGGAAGCACAGTGGGGACAGCTGGATTTCCCCATGTGACAGCTTCCATGTGAAGGAGTGAGGCATCTCTTGGGTCATGCCAAGAGGGAGAGAGGAAGGGGAGAGAGAAAGGAGGAGAAGGGAGGGAGGAGGGAGGAGGGGGAGAGAGGAGGGAGGGGACAGGAAGGAGGAAGGGGGAAGGAGAAGGGGCACACAACCGTACACTGGGTACCAGGTCCACTACTGGGGGAGAGAGGGCTCTCTCGCATCCCAGATCTCACCTGTGCACAATTTACTTATGTAGCAAATCCTCACATGTACCCCACAACTAAACTAAAATAAAATAAAGTGCTGACTAGTATTCCTAAGCCTAAGAAGACTGAGATCTGTCTTGTAGAAAGAAATGTGTGTGCTAGATAAGTCTTTCACAGCCATAAGCTGTCCTGCTGTAGGCCATGACATGTAAATAAGGTGTCTTCTTATTTAATGAAACAGAAACACTTGTAAAAGGAGGCTACATACTGATCACTTGAGGAATGTTATGACTAGAATCTTGTAGGAACCTAACTTGGTATTTCCCCTAGGAACAGTGGTTCAATGTTCCCTAATTCAGTGTTCCCAGCAACTTTGCAGAACACAACAGTGAATTATGAGAGTCACCCAGATTTCAGTCTGGATGGTGTGAGCACATGCAGGGACTTTGGGGTGTAGTTCCCATCCCAGTGCATCCATTACCTTGACCTGACTGTCACACTCCAGGGCAGCAATCTCACTGCCACAGGCCAGAGGAGGCTGCTGAGATGAAAGCATGCTGCTATCTGCACCTAGGCAGCACCAGAGGCTTTGCTACATCACATGCTGGGTGTGGGATGTGGCATTCTGCTGGTGACATCTTGAGAGATGCTCAACCTCCATGGAGGGTCTCAAATATAGCAAAGCCCATTTCCATGCTCTCAGGAGTGGCCCAAATTGAGCTGGTACCAGGCATTGATGGGAGGTTCCTTGGTGCCTGGGTAGACTCCTGGCATAACAGAAGCTGTCACACTGTCTTTGAGGGCTGTCCCCTGCAGCACAGGGATGGGAGCCCCTCAAAAGACAAGGAGCCTGGACCCCAGAGAGAACCCACAGCAGAGGTCATGGGAGATGTCTTGTGGCTATTCAGGATGACAGAAAACAAAAGGGTCCCAGTGTGGTGACTCAAGCCTGTCATCCCAGCACTTTGGAAGGCAGAGGTGAGAAGATTGCCTGTGTCCACCAGTTTGAGATCAGTCTGGGCAAAATTTGGCAAGACCTCGTCTCTACAATAAATAAAAAAATTAGCTGGATGTGGTGGCATGCGCCTGCTACCTAGAGGGCTGAGGCAGAAGGATGGCCTGAGTCCAGCAGGTCAAGGCTGCCATGAGTTTTGATCTTGCCACTGCACTCCCACCTGAGCAACAGAGTGAGACCCTAACCCCACCCCCCAAAAATGGTGCCCCCACATCTGCATGGAGTAATTTGCTCTAAGCCCCGCTTTCAGCATCACTTGGCAGGTCCTTCCCACATCTACTTCTCAGGAGGCCTGGAAGAGCTCAGAGTGGGCAACTAGATTTCCCCAGTGGCAGCCTCCATCTAGAGAAGTGAGGCATCTCTTGGGCCATGCTGTGGTCATCCTAGCCTTGGCAATTAGTCTCCCCATCCCTTGTGCAACATATTTGAAATTAGTGAAATAAAATTAAAACAGCAACACACTGCCATCTCAAAGTCCTAAGACCCATATAACTAGTTCACCAAGAAAAGTCTGGGATTACTGTTAAGAAGCAAAGATGAGTTTGCTGGGACGTGTGTGAGTGCACACACACACACACAATTTACTTTCACCTCCATAATATAAACATGTATTAATTTAGATACAAATTACGTAAATTTAAATAGGATTGCTGTCACTCATGTATTTAAAATCAAATAATCCAATCCTAACAAATTCTTCAAAAAAGAAAAAAATCTGTCTCTAAAAGAAAATTCAGATGACAATTCCCACTTCTGATGAAAGACTTGAGTAGCCATCCAAATGCCTGTAGTCCTAGCTACTCAGGAGGCTGAGGCGAGATAACTACTTGAGCCTAGGAGTTTGAGGCTATAGTAAGCTATGATCGCATCACAGCATTACAACCTGAGGGACAGAGGAAAATGAAAGAAAGAAAGGAGGTAGGAAGGCTCGTTAAACAAGGTAAAGTATAGCTAATCATAATCTGTATATATTTATGATGCAGCATTGTACTCTGAAAAATAAAGATGGCAATATGTCAATAAACAAACAAACAAATAAATAAATAAAACCGAGATAGTCATGGATGGCAGACACCCTCAATGACTCCCTTTCTCTCTCGTCTCTGGTCTCTGCTGCCTCGACTGACAATCCAGCCTCTTTTCATAAAATCCCACCTGCTAGCTCCCACACGCTTCCTGTTTCAAGCTCAATCAGATAGGGTCCAGTTGTGTTGATGGCCTTGGGGGAATTCTGTGATGGCTCTCTTATTCCCCTTTGAGGTAGGACTCATTACTCTGGCTGCTGGGAGGGCCCTGCAGGGAAGCCTCAACTGCCTGGAACCCTGGTCACAGGTCACAGAGCCCTAGTGGCTCTGGGTGCCTACAAGCCTGGTCACCTTGGCCAGCTCAGGGTGACCCTAACGGTCCTCTCAGCTCCAGTGCCACCCCTAAGCTTGTGCCAGTCTCTGCCTATATTCATATTGCTAGATATTTTTTATCTCCCCATTATTTGTAAAATAGACAATAAACATTAAATTTCAAGGATGATGAAGATCTCAAGTTGTGATTTTCTCTACCTCTGGAACGAGTCCTATGTAAGGAATTTTGGGGGCTATTCTCCCTATTCTGTCTTTGAAAAGTCCACAAGTCTCCTGGCTTAGAAGATGTCCAGCAAGAGTTGAACGTCCCCTTGCTGGACATTTGAATCCTTTGGCCACTACTTGACTTGAAAGAAGTATACTTGGCTTAAGGAATTCTTTGGGTCTCTCTCTGGCAATTTTTCTGGAAATTCATCAGCTTGTCTGGCAAATGCATGTCCTGTTCTGCATGGAAGGGATGGCTGGAGCTGGCCATGATGGAAACCCTGACACTTCTTCCTTTCCTTCTGACATCTGTCTGTTTTCTTCAAAAAGTGATTGAATAATTCAGGTTTTTTTTCCCTCTTTATAAGAGCTTTCCTTTTATCTTTTAGACTCAAATAATTTTTAAATGATTTTTTTTCATATCTTAGAATAATTTTATAGTAGCTCAGCAGCACATCTTAGAATTTAGCATTTTGGATCTCAAACCAGGCAAAGTGGGGAAAAAGGGAGCCCCAAACTTTATCTGTGCAATGACCACTTATCTATCTAATCCTGAGTTGTACCCCACATCTTAAATAAAATAAAATAAGATAAAATAAATAAGATAGATAAAATAAAATTTAAAAATAATAAAAGAATTTAACATTGGGAAACAATGTCTACATTTATATTTCACTAAATTTTAGTATCAATTATTTTCCTACTTGATACATTTTTATAACAACATATAAAATATTTATATTTAAACAATACTTTATGGATTATTAGTGATAAACAGATCATGGTTATCATATAATGATTCATGTTTTAATGAAGGTAATTGTCTATTTAAAAAATATTCTTATTGATGTTCATATTGCCTATCACCTTAGAAAACAGTAGGTGATGGGCAATATGAACATCAATAAGAATATTATACCACTACTCACCACACCATTACTGATAAGGTAATTTTTTAAAAGTTTTTATACTTAAAAGTTCTCCTCCATGAGTTAATTGCTCACGTCATCTATTTAGGGACACAGATTACTTTAGATGTTATTAGATTAACAACATCATTTTATTACTGTCCTAATTCCTTAGGTTAAAAAATAAAGTTACTTTATTTTCACTTTCAGAATTGTGGTAACATACCGACTTCTTTCTATCATGATGTCTTATTGGTCATCTGCTAGAAAATTGTTGTCACAAATATGTAATGCTCCTGTCCTCAGAATCAACAATGTTAGGATAAAAATAAGAAAAAAAAATCTAAATGAAAAGATGTTCATGGTATGTAGCAATGCCTCTCAGATGTGATGCCTTTGTTTGCATCATAATTTCAGCAATCACACAGTGCCAGGCATCAGTCTGTGCCTCAGTATCACTCATTTGATCTGTAATAATTGTAGATATTTATGGGATGCAGAGGGGTATTCAATACATGTATGCAATATGTAATGATCCAGTCAGGGTACTAATATCCATCAATTCATACATGTATCACTTCCTTGTGTTAGGAACATTCAAAATCTTCCCTTTAGCCGGGCTCGGTGGCTCAGCCTGTAATCCCGCGCCTTGGGAGGCTGAGGTGAGTGGATTGCCCAAGCCCGCGGGTTCGAGACCCGCCTGGGCAACTTGGAGAGACCTCATCTCTACAATAAATAAAAAATCAGCCGGGCGTGGTAGCGCACGCCTGTAGTTCCAGCAACTTGGAAGGCCGAGGCGGAAGGATCGCCGGAGCCCAGCAGGTCGAGGCTGCGGTGGCCGGGAGCGGCCACTGCATTATAGTCTGGGCAACAGAGTGAGAATCCAACTCAAAAAAAAAAAAAAATCTTCTCTTCTAGCTTTTTGAAAATACAATAAATTATTAACCATCCTCCACCTTACAGTGCTGTGGAACATGAGAAGCTTTCCTTTCATCTAGCCGTAATTTTGTATCCATTAACCAATCTCTCCTTATCCTCCTGTCCCCCCACCCTTCCTGGCCTCTCATAACCTCAATCCCATGGAGCCTTCTCACCTCACTTGCAAAATGTGGCAATGCTTGCAAGACCGTGGCACAAAGTAAACACTCAAGAAAAGTTAGTTTCTTTTTGACGTTTCATTTGATAGGGGACAATCTCTCCTAAATTTTCAAAATTGCAAATATTTTAAAAAGCAAGAACAATACTTGTTTGACACATTCTGGCATGTAGGTTGAAAGCCAACAATTAATGAGTAAGTTTTAATTTTCATTCATTTTTTTTCATTTTTTGGAAACGCAAACATTTGCAGCCCAAATGTTCACCAATGAATGAATGAATAAACAAAATATGTATAAACTTACAATGGAATATTACTCAGCCTTCAAAGAAAAGAAAATCCTGACACATCCTTTAAGAAGATAAATTTATGTTATGTGCATTTTACCACAATTAAAAATTAAGCTAGAGGGAGATTAAAAAGTTATGGAATCTGCCCAAAATGCTATTAAGAAAACAGAAAATACAGTAACACAGAGCACAGGAGGAAGCAGGAATTAGAAATGAATAAAACACTTTCATGTCTCTAAAATTAAAAAAAAAAAACTCACAAGCATTTACTGCATCCCTACTGTATGTCAGACCCTGAGGACACAGCCCACTATTAGTCAGGCAAGACGGACGTGTGGATAGAGCATTAAAGAACAATGATGTCCACTCCCACAAAAGCATCAAGAAAGAGCTCTGAGGCCATGCTCCACTACTATGACTGATACAAATCAACAACCAATATGTTCTTCTCAAAAGAAATCATGTTCTTTGCAGCAGCACTGGATGCAGCTAGAGACGATCGCCTTGACCAAATTATCACAGAAATAGAAAACCGAATCCCACATTTTCCCTAATAATTGGGAGATAAACACTGAGTACACCCAGGCACAAGAGTGGGAACCACAGACACTAGAAAGTCTAAGGAGGGGAGGGGGACAAAGTTGGAAAACCTACCCACCAGATACGATGCCTACTGCCCAGGTGACAGGCTTAATAGAAGCCTAGACCTCAACATCGTGCAATACGTCTAACAAACCTGCACATGTACCCTTTGAATCAATCAATCAATCAATCAATAAAATAAGCTCCTCTCCACTCTGCTTTAATTTAACCTAAGTAACTCCCCTTCCCCGGTGACATTGTCTTTGGTGCAGAATTTGCAGGAGGTCAAAACTGTTAAGAGAACTGAGCTAGTGTCAGGACATCCACGCAGCCCCTTCACTATGGATGAGAAGGCTGGGTCCCAGGGCAGGAGCCACTCACCAGCCATAGCCCAGACAGAAGCAAGGCAGGACTTTGGGAGGCTGAGGCGAGAGTATTGCCTGAGCTCAGAGGTTTGAGACCAGCGTGGACAACTTGGCAAGACCTCGTTTTTGCAATAAATTAAAAAATCAGCTGGGCATGGTAGTGTGCACCTGTAGTTCCAGCTACTTAGAAGACTGAGGAGGAAGGATCACCTGAACCCAGCAGGTTGAGGCTGCGGTGGCCACGAGCATGCCACTACACTCCAACCTGGGCAACAACAAAGTGAGACTCTGACTCAAAAAAAAAAAAAAGAAAGAAAGAAAAGAAAAGAAAGAAAGAAAAAAGAAAAGAAAAGAAGCTAGGCAGGGACTAAAGGCCGGGCACCTGACTTTCTGTTCAGGGTTGTTCCCTCTACCATCCTCCCGAAGTTTTCTCAGTTACTCACAGTTACCCAAAGACCAAGTGCTTCTCTCCATCTGGAGAAGTATATTCTGAAATGAGAACTTTCTCATAAAATATGTCATAAAATGTGTGGGCTGAGTGAATGCATGATTTAAATGGAATGGCTAAAACAGGTGACTGTTTCTCAGAAGTTGGTCACAAAAATTTCTGGATGACAAATCCATAAGCAAAGAATTACTTGGAGCTTCTTTTTTCCCTAATTTTCTCAAAATGATAAAATTTAATCTGAATTGTAATAGCCACATGTTGTTGCTGTCGTTCCCACAACCCCTGATTTTTACGCTGGTCTGAATTATGTCTTATGTCTCTCTGCTGAGGTCTTTCCCTGAGCCCCAGAGACCACTCTGCCCCTTTGGCACAACAGACTAGAGGTCCCCAGAATTAACACCCGCTCCAGCAGCCCTCAGTCATGAGTGCCCCGACTTGCCCTCATCACGTGGGATAAGGCAGATTCGTGTTCCATACTGCCCCCAGAGGCCTCCAGTGGATCTGATGCTCCCATGGCTTGCAGTGGTAATTTACGTGATAACACTCCATAGTCCAAGTGGACTGCCCATCTTGAATTCTCATCTCAGGACGGCCTTCATGTGTTACATGGTGTACTCACTTCAATCAGAACTGGACAGCGTTAGCAATCATTTTCACAGTGGCTCTTACATCTCCCTTGTTAAAAGCAAAAGCAACCAGAAGTAGTAGATGCATGCAGATAGAGTAAAGCGAGACCATCTTCACGCTAACGTTCATTCAAATATCTAGTCCTGGGGTCTCCTTGTTTGACTGGTTTACTCAACCCACGTATAGATACCAAAATCCCTGCCCACCCGGTTTGCATGACAATGTTAGGTCTGTGTACACTCCATAACTTAACTCCCCAGAAAAATTTCCACAGGGAAATCAGCGTCTGCCTGTATATTTATTTGTTTGTTTTTTGAAGTCAGGTGGGCTGTCTGTGTTTATCAACTCGGTCTGGCTTGCATATATATTGCAGATAAAGACGAATCAGGATACTACTCAAAATGCTTTCTCTCTGGATGCTTCCTTGTTTCTCAGTATTTCCATAATTTGGAGGGAAGCAGAGAGGAGAGATAGGGGGAGGGGCAGTGGTGGTGGTGGTGGTGATGGTGGTGGTGGGATATGTTATCTGAATTTTCAGCTTCCTTGAAAAGGAAGAACAGTATGGCTTCTTTTCTTTAAAGGGATTGAAGTGTCTCTGCCCTTTATTTCAAATTATAGGAAGGAAATGAGATAGCAGAGAGAAGATACGGGGTTGGACTGCACACTCAAAGCAGGGTGATAAGTTCCCATGGTGTCAGACTATCAAGCCGTCTCCAGGATGGGGCCCTCGTGCCACCAGGTAGACGCTGGCTGCTCCCCTGTGCCACACTGGGAGATGGGACGTGTCAAATACTCCAGATTTTTAAAAATGTATAAATGGTACGTAATAAGTGTACATATTTATGGGTCCACCCCAAATATTCCAGATTTTTATTCAAAAGATATTCATTGAATATCCTCCTCTGAGCTAGACAATGTGCTAACATTTAAAAAAAAATTGGGTCATTATATTTTTTTACATAAGAAACAGTCTAGTAGAGAAAACATTGCATACATGTGCAAACGAATGTGTTAAAATAGCCTGGGATGAAACAAAATAATAAATAAATAAAAAATAGTGATACAGAAATGTATATGTTGGCTGGGCATGGTGGCTCATGCCCATAATCCCAGCACTCTGGGAGGCCAAGGCAGGAGGATTACTTGAGCCAAGGAGTTTGAGACCAGTCTGGGCAACTTAGGGGAGACCTTGTCTCTGTAAAATCAAAGTATTGTCTAGGTGTGGTGGCATACACCTATAGTCCCAGCTACTTGAAAGGCTGAGGCTGAAGGATTGGGTCTGACCTATAGTCCCAGCTACTTGAAAGGCTGAGGCTGAAGGATTGGGTCTGAATCCAGGAAGTCAAGGCTGTGGTGAGCTATGATGTTATCACTGTGGCAGAGTGAGACCCCTACTCAAAAAAAAAAAAATGTATGTTATATCAAGGTTGACTCCACCTAGAGAAACTGAGAAAGGTTTTCTAGAAGAGAAAACCCTGTGATGGGTTTTGAAGGATGAACAGGTGTTGGCAATGTGGTGAAGGTGGAGGATGGCATTTAAGGCCGAGGGAACAGCAGGCACCTGGAATAGCACAAAGTGGGAGCTCTGTCCAAGCGGTGAACAAGCCACATATTCCAGCTCTGAAGTCCTGCCCTCGAAACTGAAAGTGACAGAACAGACAGTGGGGTTTCTGTTTTGTCTTTCTGGAAAATGTATAATAGTGTTGACAAATAAGAGGGGAAGCCTCAGGGAGAGCAGGACATTGAGGTGGTAGTGGCGTCAGAATTTCACAACACACACCTCCTTGATGCATCACCCAAGGGTTAGACGGGGAACCAAAGGAGGAAAGCAAAACGGGATACCAGCAATGGGCAGGCAAAAAGCTGTTTACTGCTGAAAAGGGACTAAGAACAACCCAGAACTTAACTCCCATGGGGGCTCTGACAATAGAAATGGGATGCGGGCCACATCGGCCACTGTAAATTTGTAGCAGTCACTTGAAAAAAGGTAAATAGTTTTTTTGTTGTTGTTGTTTTTTGTTTGTTTGTTTTCTTTTCTTTTTGAGTTGGAGTCTCACTCTGTCACCCAGACTGGAGTGTAGTGGCCGCTCCCGGCCACCGCAGCCTCGACCTGCTGGGCTCCAGCTATCCTTCTGTCTCAGCCTTCCAAGTAGCTGGAACTACAGGTGTGCGCTACCACGCCCGGCTAATTTTTTGATTTATTGTAGAGATGAGGTCTCCCCAAGTTGCCCAGGCGGGTCTGGAACCCACGGGCTCAGACAATCCACTCACCTCAGCCTCCCAAAGCACAGGATTACAGGCTGAGCCACCGAGCCCGGCTAAAAAAAATGTAAATAGTTTTAACAATATATTTTATTTAAAACAAGATACCTAATATATTATATGTCAATATGTAATCAATATTTTAAAGGTTTGGGTTTTTTTTTAGTTAGAGTCTCACTCTTTTGCCCAGGCTGGAGTACAGTGTCATGCTCACCGCCGCTACAACCTCAATCTGCTGGGCTCAGGCAATCCTTGTGCCTCAGCCTTCCAAGTAGCTGGAACAACAGTTGTGTGCAAGCATGCCTGGCTGATGATGATGATGATGATGATGATGATGATGATGATGATTATGTATTGTTGAGAAAAGTTCTCCCCAAGTTGCCCAGGCTGGTCTCGAACCCCTGGGCTCAGGCAATCCTCTCTCCCTGGCCTCCCAATGTGCTGGGATGACAGGTGTGAGCCACTGTGCCTGGCCAATATGTTAAAGTATTAATGGCATATTTCACATTCTTTATTTTCCTTAAGTCTTTGCAATATGGTATGCGTTTTTCACTTGGAACACCTCTCTGTGCAGACTGGGCATATTTTGAGGGTTCATATCCACATGTGGCCAGTGGCTACTGCTGGGTCAGCAGTAATCTATAAACAGTTATAGGCTGTGGGCATGGGCAGGAGAAGAGAGGAAAATAAAGTTCTGTTGTCATCTTATTTGGGAGGGGAAACTCACTCTAGACACTGTTAAAAATAAAATTGAAGCCAGGCTCGGTGGCTCAGCCTGTAATCCCACGCTTTGGGAGGCTGAGGTGAGTGGATTGCCTGAGCCTGCGGGTTCGAGACCTGCCTGGGCAACTTGACGAGACCTCATCTCTACAATAAAATCGAAAAAATTAGCCGGGCACGGTAGTGCGCACCTGTAGTTTCAGCTACTTGGAAGGCTGAGGTAGAAGGATTGCCGGAGCCCAGCAGGTCGAGGTTGCAGTGGCCGAAGGAGGCCACTGCACTCCAGTCTGGGCGACAGAGTGAGACTCCAACTCAAAAAATAAAAATAAAAATGAAAATAAAATTGTAGGTTGGGCATGATGCCTGAAGCCTGCCATCCCAGTACTTTGGAAGACTGAGGAGGGAGGATTGCTTGAGCCCAGGAGGTTCAAGACCAGCCTGGGCAACATAGTGAGACCTAATCTCTGCAAAAAATAAAAAATTAGCTGGGCATGGTGGCTCATGCATGTAGTCCCAGCTACTCGGACGGCTGAGGCAGAAGGATTGCCTGAGCCCAGGAGGTCAAAGTTGCAGTGAGCCGTGAGCATGCCATTGCACTCCAGCCTGAGTGGTAAAGTGAGACCCTGTCTCCATAGATAGATAGATAGATAGATAAAATAGCAATACATTTAAACACAGTATAAGTGATTATAAGAATAATCACTAAAGAATAGAAATAAGGTGAATAATTTCCAAAACATTGCAAAAAACATAAAACATAGAAAACTTGATAAATGCAATAAAATCCTGCATGCACACAGTAAGTAAATACCATAAAAAGAAAATTTTAAAGTGAGATGACATGAATGCCCAAATAAATCAAATATCACAACCAATACGAGGGGATGAGATTTACTTATTAAAAGCTAAGAGATGTTTTGATTGGATTTCAAAAAACTTAGTTATATCTTGTTTAAGACACACACACACACAAAACAAACTAAGAAAGATGTTGAGAATTAATAGGACAAAAGTGCAAAACATATACCAACAACAAAACAGCTGGTGTAACTGGTGCCAGAAAGATAATAAATAGAATTTTAACAATAACCTTAAAAAATCAGATAATATTACATATTTCTTAAAAGAATAATGTATCAAAAATATGTATTATTCATGAAACTTTTTTTTTTTTAGTCGGAGTCACTCTGTTGTCCAGGCTACAATGTAGTCAAACGATCATGGCTACTGCAGCCTCAACCTGTTGGGCTCAGGCGATTCTTCCATCTCAGCCTTCCAAGTAGTTGGAACTACAGGTGTGCACCACCATGATGGGCTAATATTTTGATCTATTGATTTTGATTTATTGTAATCAAATGAGGCCTCATCAAGTTGCCCAGACTGGTCTCAAACCCCTGGCAATTCTCTTATCTCGGCCTCCCAAAGTGCTGAGATTATAGGCATAAGCCACCATAGCCAACTCATGAAACTTTTTAGATTCAAATCATATAGAACAAAAACTATGAGAAATAAAAAGAAATGTATAAATCTAAAAATGTAGGTAAGAGATTTTAACACATTTTTCTTGAAATTTAACATCAAATATGCTATTTCAGAGAAAATTCCAGGTATTTCCATTCTTAAATACTTAATATTTGTCTAAAAAACATCTTCACAATGCCAAATGACTCAATAAAATAAAATTTAAAAGTTGTCTTGGTGTTATCTAACATCTGACCATGTTCAAGTTTATCTAATAGTCCGGATACGCCATTTGACAGCTTGTTTGCTGCAGTGTTTTGGAGGTATATTAATTGTCTGTGTTTGTTACAGCTTCTGAACCTGTTTTCATCTGAAGTTGTACCCTTCCTCCTCTTCCCCTCTCTTTCTGAGCTGTTGTCTTGTGGAGGTCACTGGGCCTGTAGAGTGTCACAGTCGGGGTTTACCGGGATGTGCCTTGCTGGTGCCACTTGACCTGTTTTTACACCTTGTTATGTACCAAAGACTGGAGATTGGGTGCAAAGACCCCATTAAATATGTGTTCCCTTACTTTTATTTTTTATTTTTATTTTGCAAGAATACTTCATAGATTGTGCTGTGTATTTCACATGACACCATTTCAGAACTTACTAACATCCACTTGTGCCACCTTTATGGACCCTAACATTGACCAGCATTCTTAAGAGGGAGTTTATATTTTGAAGGATGTGAATCCTTTGTGGCTTTCACAGTTTATATATTTTTAAGAAAAAAAAGAACATGCTTTTCACTTCAAAAATTGAAACCTTAAAATGACACATAACCCTCAAATATAGTTAAAATGAATGACACACTGGGAGAAAATATTTTCAAAGTATACAACAAACTCCCTATCTAAAACATAACTACCAATTAGTAAGAAAAACAACTGATAGAAAAGTAAGCAGAGGATGCCAATAAAATATTGACAGACAAGGAAAAATAATTATCAGTGAATTATGAAAAAGGCTCAGAGTCAGTAATAATTAGGGAGAAAATCAAAATATTAAGATGTGTTTTACCCCACTGTATTATTAAGCTTTAATAGTTTGATAATACTCTTTCATTTATTTATTCAACTAGTATTTCTTTGTGTTCCATGTCTATACCAGTCCTAACTCTAGGCGCAGCTGAGAAGTAAATTTTCTATCCTTCAGAAACTTGCATTACTGAACAGGCAATAGTCAATATATAGATAAACAAACATGAGAACAACCTAACTTCAGATCATGACATTTCTACAAATAAACAAATAGCATCACTTAAAAGGCTGGGATGGGGGGCAGAAGAGCAGCACAGGGACGGCTCCCCAGGAATGAAAGGCTGTGGCTGAGACATGTGAGTATTGGGTAGGGGGTTGGGGGGGGGGGTGGGCTGAGCTTTCCAGAGTGAGGAGTTGGGCAAAGAAGAGTCTGCCATTCTGGAGGTGAAAGGGACCAACATTTCCAGAACCCAGCGAATGCTGCAGTGGACTTTCTGTGATATTACATGCGAATGTGCACCACACAGCCTTCCATCAAGAGAAGGGTGGAAGAGAAGTTCCAAAGGCAGGACCTAGATGAGTCAAGATCATGTAGGGATCAAGATGGACTCTTCAAGAAGGCTGGATTTGATGCAAAATGCGATGAGAGTTCTTGAGAGCCTGGAAGCAGAGGAGAGAAGAATGTGGTTGTTTGTTAATTCTGGGGCTGTGTGGGGAAGGGGTTATGGATAGGAGAAGAACAGAAGCAGAAAGACCACCAGGAGCAGAAGAGGAGTGAATGCACTCAGGATGGATTTTGGAGGCAGAGTCTCAGGTCTTGCCTATGGATAGGGAGCAGGGCAAATGATAGCAAGGTATTGAAGGTGGCACTCAGGGGTTTGTCCAAGCTCCTAGGAGGATGGTGGCACCATTGACAGAGATAAGGACAGAGGTGGGGAGCGGAGCTCCTTGGGGTGGTCTGGACACAGCTACTCCCTAACACAGGGCGCTGAAGACACTGGAGGGGAGGAAACTAATCAAACATAATTTTGGTGGGATGGGTTGGAGGAAGGTTAGCCTACGGTGTGTGTGTGGATGGGAGGGCAGAGTCCTACCATGGTCAAGTGGGAAATATTGCTTCAGCAGTGAGAGCTGTGATGGGAGCACAGCTTCCAGAGGCAGGGATAAGGAGAGACTCAGGAGACAGTGTTGACAGGTGGGCAGCCAGGACAGGAAGGTGGGCACGTGTCCACTGGGCTCTCGAATGTTTGACCTGAGGGAAGGTGTGAAAAGGGTATCATCCAACAAACAAAAAACTAAGGACGAGACACAGTGTCTTTCTCTCAACAAAGCTGTGAGGTCCTCAAAGATCGGGCCTGACCCTTCTACTGCCATGTGCTCTAGAACTTGTCCCACAAAAAGAGGGCCAGATTAGCAGACTAAAACAACAATAGTGATCACAACGATATCAACACTGGAGCGACCAGATAATTTCCTGATAATACACTTTATTAAGTTGCTATTTGAGAAACACTGAAAAAAAAAGTTTGATTGATTGTGGAAGAGGAGGAAGATGGGAGAATGAATAGGGAAGAACAATTGCCTTATTTGTTTTCTGTTCATAAACAGTGATTATAAAAATAAGGTCAAATTTGCAAAGAACTGTTTGGAAGTGTGAAGGATGATGATTGTAGGTCAGGTGAGCAGCTGGATTGGAAGGTGGGAGGGCTTTCCAAGAGCCCATCCTTGATACTGGCTTAAGGGTACATAGGTGAGTCTTAGTCAACTGGGACTAAGCTCAGTTGCTTGTTAATCATATTAAAATATGAGCATTACAAATAATATGCATTGGGGGTGCACAAACATTCGGCCAACATTATTGAGCTGAATACAAGCTTATATTTATTTCCAGGATCTGTTTCTAATTTTCAGTGCTAACTGAGCAATACCAAAATAATATTTTTAATGGACTGATGTGTTTTATTTTTTACAGTTCTTATGCAAAACTTCTATCTGGGGAGCTACTCAATTTTCCTTTACTCTGATAAGAGGATGAATGAAACTCAGGTGAACTGTCATTTCCATGTATTAATTGTCCATTGCATGTTGCTTAGAAATATTTGAAAAGTCATGCTTACACAATGTTGAGTATCAACTTTAGAAATTATCAGCTCAACAAATCCAAATAAATAAACTTCCAATCAAGAAGAACTGAAGTGATTTCATAATACATCTAAATATTGACTATTGTTCTTCAACTTTCAGGTGTTTCCATAGCAAGATAAGGAAATACCAGCCAGGAATAAAACCCCAGCGTTCTGCCCATTGCATGTTGTGACTTGTGTCATAGCACAGATGGGTGTGGCAATTGTATGCCCGGCGAGCCTGCCCTCTCCCACGACCCAGCTATAGCTACCAGGCACCAACAAATATACTTTCCCTTTTGGTATTCAAGAGCAAGTCATTATATTATTGTCTGTTTTCACTCACATTTGTATTGTCTATACTAAAAACAGGATGTTGCAATTCTTAGTGAAGTACCATGTAACCCAGAGTGGACCCCATACATATGATCTCAGAGGGAGAAGATTGACTAGATACTGAAACACCACTAGGGTGGCTTTCTTTATGACGGGAGAATTTTCAAAGATGTTATACCATTTATGGAGCCTGTGTTTCTGCTTTCTACACCTCCTGGGTATGAGATGATTTACAGAACAGTGTCTCTTCATATTCTGTTTTAAGAACAGATATAGCAGAATCATAGGATTGCTTTTTTAAAAATGTATCTTTATTTTTTATTTTATTTTTTTTTCTATAGGACTCTGGAGCTCCTTAAATAGACTGCTGTTCCTTTGATTCTCTGGTATTTGGAGTTAGAGGTTACAGCATTTTCCAAAACTGTCCTGCTTGCTTGATCTCAGGGTCTCCTGAGGTCAGTACATAATTTTTTAGCTGATACCTGACACATAGGTGAAGCACACTTGAGCCATCATGAAGGATCGCTACCTAATGAATAGCCATATGTTTAATAAGCATGGCTCAAAGGAAAGGTCATGATTTTAACACATTCTGCCTTCTAGAAGTAAGGAATGATCATTTGTCAATTGATTTTCAGTAGAGATAGACAAACACATTTCTTACAAGGGTGTCACTGCAAGATCCCCACTGCTCATGATTGATTGTCTGAGCATATGATTGTCTGCTTTCACTCTAACTTGTATTCTGTCTACACTAGAAAATTGGATGTTGCAATTCTTA
Source organism: Tarsius wallacei (assembly GCA_963574415.1). Classification (NCBI taxonomy): domain Eukaryota; kingdom Metazoa; phylum Chordata; class Mammalia; order Primates; family Tarsiidae; genus Tarsius; species Tarsius wallacei. The sequence continues at coordinate 23,729 of CAUYQG010099971.1, forward strand.
GTGATAGACCATACTACCCAGAATGGACCCCATATAGCTAGTCTCAGAGAGAGAGCGTTGACTAGATGCTGAAACACCAGTAGGATGGCTTTCTTTATGACTGGATCTATCTCCTGGACACAGCAAGGATAGAAAGGGGAATCATGTCCCAAAGAAAGGAAATAGGTGGAAGGAACACTGCAACAGAGTCATAGCCAACTTCTTGTCACAATGATAAAGACTGCGTTAGGAAGGCAAGTTAACAGGGGTAAGCACATATATACATATTCTTTCCCTTTTGGTATTCAAGGGCAAGTCATTATATTATTGTCTGTTTTCACTCACATTTGTATTGTCTATACTAACATGGTATTTCACTAAGAATTGCAACATCCTGTCTACAGGATGTTGCAATTCTTAGTGAAATACCATGTAACCCAGAGTGGAGCCCATACATATAATCTCAGAGGGAGAAGATTGACTAGATACTGAAACACCACTAGGGTGGCTTTCTTTATATATACATATAATATCAGAGGGAGATATATATATAGTGAGTCAGAGTCTCACTCTGTCGCCCAGGCTGGAGTGCAGTGGCACGCTCACAGCCATCACAGCCTTGACCTGCTGGGCTCAGGTGATCCTTCCGCTTCAGCCTCCCGAGTAGCTGGAACTACAGGCATGCGCCATCACACCAGGCTAATTTTTGTATTTTTGTGATTTATTGTAGAGATGAGGGCTTACCATGTTGCCCGGGCTGGTTTTGAACCTATGGGCTCAGACAACCCTCTTACCTCCACCTCCCAAAGTGCTGGAACTATAGGCCTCTGAGCCACCATGCCAGGTGGTATTTTTTTTTAATTATCCAAAATAATGCAAGTTTTAAGGAATCTCATCTAACTCCTACTCCAAAGATAAGGGAACTAAAGATAAAAGAAAACAAAGCCAGCAGACAGCATTCCTGAGACTAGAACGAAAGCACCTTTATGTCTGGGCCAGAGTTCCTCCCAGGAGGAAAATGCAAAGGTCTTCCTCCTCAGTAGTTTCTGTAAAGCTGACACTGGTTCAAAACAAAAAAAAACCCACAAGGTCTCGGGGTCAAGATAAAGCCATGAAACTGATTTGAAAGACAGCTTAAAGGGAGGAGGAGGAATGAAGGAATACGGCTCATGAGATTTGACCAGTAGAAAAAGTGAGGGAGGATACATTTACCCAGAAGAACCAAGTATACACTGGGGCATTGCTCTCAAGGCAGTGGATGTCCTGAATGGCCACTAAGTCTCCATGTTGCCATCAGACTTACAGGTCACCTAGTCATTTATCAAATAATTGGACTATTGAACTGTATGCCCTGTTTCTTGTTTCTTCCCCAGTACCTGAGTATATATTTAGTTTGGCAAAAAGATTTACTTCTCACTTGAGGATAAACAAGGACCATTTTATACTCCTAAATCTAAAGGCAGGTAGATTTTTTAAAATACAGATTTGAATCTAGGTGTTTCTTACTTATTGACATGGAGAAGGTTGGAAAATCTACTCCTTGCCATCACACAGAGCTGTAGCTTTAAGACCACTGACATGCCAGTGGTGAAACTCAGGGATTTTTGGTTAAATATGATGATTGAGTCAAATAAAGTTTCTTTAGTCTTGTGTGATGGGAAGTATTGTGAGCTGTTTGTGGCTCCCGGGCACACACAATTTGAAAAGTCACAGAAGAAATAGTAATTTAACTGGGCAAGAAACTTGGTTTGTTCTGGGTCAGGGACAGCATTGCTCTCCTAGACTCTCCCCAGTTCAGTGAATGCCCTTCACTTTCTTCCTGCATCCTTTTGCTGGAGGACCTTGTCCCCTATCCTGGGTGCTACAGGCTGGGATTGTTAGAAAATTCAAACCTCTGGGAACAGCTCTTGACCACTCACGGAGAATCTGTAGATAAACACACCAGCTTCCCAGCCCCTCGGTTGAGATGACTCCAGGACATGTGTCTACACTGTCTTCTAGAGGACCCCAGCAGAACTGAACTCCGGTTGCCCATAGTGGTAACTGACCTGATGCCATGCCCTTTTGGACGCCTTCCTGTCTCATGGCCCCAGCCCAACTGATGTTTCCCAGAATCATGCCCAAAGTAACAGCTTTCCCCTGAATCCCTAATTTTGCCCTGTTTGTAGGGGAACCACATGAGCCAATATGACTTGCCCCATGTTTCCCCTTAGATTGGCCCTGAGTATGGTTCACAGCAAGGGGTGGGACTCGCCTTGAAGGCTGAGTCCTGGCTCGCGCACTTGTGCGTTTTGGGGGTTCCAGTTGGGTGAGTGTGACCCACTTCCACATCCCTTCCAGCCCGGCACAACCGCTGCCAGGAGCAGAGAGCATTGGGTAAACACGACATTTTCCTTATGCTCAGCAAGACAGGAAGTTCATTAAATCTGGTATAAATCTTTGCCTTTAAAGTGCCAGTTGGTGATTTATTTTCTCCTTCTGTTTAGATGTTTTCAGAGCGTAGGTGCCAACCTCTGGAATCCAATCCAAAACCCCAAGCGAAGTCCTGTTGATAAATCAACAAAAGCCCTGTTTGCACAACGCAAGCCAAATGCAAATCCCTCATCCTTGAGAGCGAGTCTAATGATCATTTTTCAATGTTATAAAAGGTGCCATGTCAATGCATCTTACTAATTCTCACCTTGGCTCCTAAAAACCTCCTCTGGCTGCCTTCCTTCAAAGAAAATCCACAGATAAATAAAACCTCTCAAGGAACACCATGGGCAGTAAACACATCTGAGGGGAAAGGAAATTGCTTCGGGATGCGGTGAGTGGGCCTGCTCCCTACGTACCTTTTCTTGCACTTCCAGAGCATCAGCGTGCACTTCTTCATCTGCTGGGTGATTCACGTGGATTTGACACAGGCTCTTGGAGGAACCTAAACAGCATGGCTAAGACTCGGGTGTGACCGAATCTGTGGGACCCTTGACTTCCTCATTGTAGGATGGTTGGAAGGATTCAGGGCATTCACTTGCCTGTTCTTTCACCCAGGGCATATTTATTTAGCATCTACTCTGTGCCAGGACTGGACTTGGGGATATACAGAAGAAGATCAGTGATACTGAAGCGGCGGAAGCAAAGAGGAATAAAACAGAGACTGGCAGTGTTGTCATGATCCCAACTGTGCCAGGCCTCTGAGGTGTTTGGTCTTTGTGCTTAGGACTAGTAGGAACCAATAAAGGGCACAGAGCAAGGTAATGAGTGGCAAGAGGATAAATTAGGAGGTAAGAGGAACCTGGATGAGCTGAAAGACCATGACAGAAGGTCCCAGGCCAGTGTCCGGCACAGCACAGCATTCAGTTTAGCAAGTGCCCACCACTCCCCTGGGCCCCCTCCCCTCAGGAGCAAGAGTTCTCATCCTGCCTTCCACCTTCCCCGAGGCCGTAGTACCTAGTAACTGTCAAGCTCTTACCTGTCTCCATGATCCAATTATCCACATGGGGGCAAAGATCATCTATTCTTTGGGAGGAGGAAATTGGGAATTAAGTTGTATGAGCTAAGGTAGAAAAGGCTTCTGTTTGGCAAGAATCATTGTAAAATGGTTACACATTTTATATTAATGCATGGAGTAAACTACAAAAGGAATTGTGGGATAGTTGAGGTCACATTATATGATCCATGAGCTCAAGTGGCAGAGTAAAAGAGAGAGGCATATGATATCACATGAGCACACGTCTTTAAGAACTTGTTGGCAGGTTGGTTGAATCCATTTTTGGTAAGTAGAGTAACTATTTGAAATAACAAAGGGCAGCTAGTTAAGTATAGTTCCTATTTACGAAAAACTGCAATTACATAAGACATAAGAGTGGTTGATTATAAGACTTTAACTTGGAAAATGTTGGAATATGTAGATTTGTAAAGATAAAGGCATCTAAACAATTGACTGACTGAACAAAAATATTTTTGTTGTGCTTTTTAAAATGTACAAAAGATGGACAAAGGCAAACACAGAACTAGGCCAGCATCAAAGGGATTCAAGGAAAGCAAAAGACTAGGTATTAGTGATGCTTTCAAAAAATCTAAGGATCCCAAAGAGCTTTACTTTGCTATATGTAGATCAAAAAGAACAGGGGAGTGATTAATTAATTCCTAGAAATAGGTATAATAATCTATTCAGAAGCATGATCTTAAAATTGGAAATTTGGAAGAGAGAATCAACAATCCAGAATTGGTGATATGTTAATAAATTGTCCAACTTTAAAATGGGGACTGAAAATACATGGCAGATAAAAATCACAAAGCTATATTTGGTCATTAAAAAGAAAAAACAATCATGAGAATTGTTGCAAGGCTAGAGAGAAGCAAGTGTTGCCATATTTGTCAAGGTATTGTTAGGCTATATCCTGGAAATGATAAATAAGAGAATTTACAGTTGATCTCTAGAAAAATCCAAGAATAATATTTGAAATACGTGATTTCTGAGCTCTTAGTAAGGAGTGAGCATACAGAGAGAAAATAAGTTTACTACAAACAAATTCTTCCACATAGCTGTTGATCTTGGTCTTCACTGAGTTACCAGAAAGGGAAATGAGGATCACACAATGGAGTCACTGGATATATCTCTGGTACACATGGACAACCACCAACAAAAATAAGATTGTGCCAAGAACCTCTAAATTGAAAAAGTTCATTGGCAAAGTAAAATGAAGATGAATTCCTTGCTGTGGCTATCCATTTAGATCATTCCCCACATCTGGCCATCAATCTGCTTTGTATTTAGATTTTCATTCTGGGTTTTCTTGAAGGATGGGTGGACAGACCTATGTATAAAGTCCTTCCTGCAGAATAGATAATCACAGTTAAAAAAAAAAAGATTAACCAGTGAATTTCTAGACGAATGCTATTTCATATCGTTACCCCATTGATGTGTAATGCTGTCATTTCTAGCATGTGAACATAAGTTACTACCATTTTCTGGATAAGGTAAAGTTTTAGTGATTTATGGAAAAGCAATTGTGTTTGGAATTAGCCAAGCGATCATCATCCTGTAGTCCTAGACTGATAAAGCAGGAGGAATAAAGTTCAAGTTCCTTGATGGGCAGTAAGAAAAGCACCCATCCTTCAGAAGAGTCTCAGCTCGGCAAAGAGACTGGTAAGTTTGGCGTTCATGTGGATGGCGGTACCTGCATTCTCATCCAGAGACCTCCGTTCCAATATGGCCCTGGAGAAGCTCCGTGCGGTGGCGCCCTGACATCGTCTGTACCATATGTACACTTGGTCAGGCTGTGTAAACTTTGACATGTGGGTGTCAATCTTTCTCATATTTGCAGATGGCTTTATCAGAGCGTGATTAGTTTCCAGAACAAATTTGAGCAAAAGAAAACATTACCTACAGTATGTAAGCCAACAGACCAGCTAGTTTTCAGATTTGTCTATTTACATGGGCACTAGATGTTTTGCTAAGGCTCTCTAACACTGATGGTAATTGAACAGTGCCAGTGTGTTAGTGGAAGCTGATGAGTTGTAAAGGTTTTATAAACAACCAGGGTGGATTTGGCCACAGCCTTTCTGGTAATGTTTGTTAATCTCCCTGAGCAAGTGTGCACCTAACACAATGTAAATACTCCAGAATTTGGAGGTGTCAATAGTGTAACTTTTACTGTTTGTAAAATCATTCTTTGATATCATCAGTAAGTTTACTGAATGTCCCATGGCCAAATATAATAAAACCTTAAGTAAGCGCTTACAGAGAAATAAGGGAAAACATATGTTTTATTTTTACCCTACTGCCTGTTTGTTAAAGGATCACCGTAGACTGATAAATACAGTCATGACTGTGCCTGTGTGTGAATTTCTGTCTGGATTCCAGTTAAGGCTCATTTTATGCTATGCTGGGAAGAGAAAGTATCTGCTTAAAATTATTAGATGGGTTAGTTTGCCTAGTTCGTCGAGAAATACTTGCTTTAAGATTTCCAGGGAAAATCTTTATTGATCTCAAATTACCAGCAAATTCAAAGTTTCTTTAAGATTGATTTCAAGGAGAATTGAAGATGTGGATGTAGCTGGCAATAGCTGTGCTCGGGTCTAAGAATTCCTGCACACACACCTGTTTGTGGGCGTGGCTCTGCTTTCAAATGATGTCAAACGCTGTCTAACGGGCTCCCATTGTTCCTGTCTTCCCTGTTAACCACTAGAGGGCCTCTCCATGTTCCAAGGGGGAACATTCTTTTGAATATCAGAGGAAAAACATTGAAAGTTTTCTTTCTTTTTTTTTCCTTCCTTTTTTTGGGGGGGCGGTGGTGGGAGGTAGAAGAATCTCATGGCCCACCCATCCCCTATGTAGTTGATATCCATGAGAACGTGGGGACTCTGCCCCCTCCCCCACCCCCACCTTCGTGCATCTGACAAGACGGCAGCCCTGGGGGTTAACAGGCAGCCCCACTGACTGCGGTATTGATGGCAGAGGAAATGAAACGACGGTGACATTTTAAAGAGGAATTTGTGAACCACAGATATGAGCATGGCTGGCGCAGCATAGTGGCATATAAAATCAATACAAATAACCCAAACCTTAATACCTTGATCCGGGAAGAGGCTGCCTTTATCAGACACTGGGAGGGGAGCAGCCAGCAGGCCACCCGCACTGGATGCGCTGTTGACCTCCTCTGGAAGGGTGCTAAGCCAACCACAATTAGGAGGATTTTTTTTTTTTGAGGCCTGCCTTTTGCTAGAAAGAATTTTCTGGGGGAATGTGTGCCGTAATAAAAGGCATCTTTGAAAAGTGTCCTTCCAGTAACCTTGATCATGCCATGTTGTCACTGCGAAAACGAAAATGCTACATTTTTCTCTCCAGATTTTACACACTGTCTCTGTTTTTAAATTTGCTGAAACAATCTGAAGATGCGCCCCGCCTGTCCCTCATATGGTTTCTAAAGGGAATAAATCTTCCTTTGTGTGAGCTCGCAATTTCTGCTCTCATTGTTCACTGCAAGCAGGAGAAGTCATCGTCCCTTCCTTGTGACTTGAAACTCGTATGTGCATAACTAAGTTTGTGCAGCTAGCCAAAAAAATCAATGGGCGCTAAGACCTGGCATTATCAGAGGGCGGGACTCTATTGATTGCAATATTAAATTTTCCCTCTTTGCACAATTGCATCTAAGGAAGTGGACTTTAAAAACCGTGGTGAATTTAATTTGGAAAAGGTGTTTTGAAGAACATTCACTCTGCTTCTTTTTTTTACTTCCTCTTGATATGTTATGGCAAAGAGTGACTTCATTTTTCAAAAATGTAAAAACCCTTAAGCACTGATAACAATGTTTTAGATTTTACAGGTATGTGGAAGTAAACTCATGAAATATAGGGAAGAAAGCACAATTTTTTTACAAGTACAACTTTTAGTCTTTTTTTTTTTCTTTTTGATGTGTAGCCCTTGGTAGTTTTTATTTGTAAGGAATTAGAAAGCCTAGTAAACATGAGGCATACCAATGTGGGGGGGTCACTCCTGATGTTGAAGTGAAAAACTGAGTCTCTTTTGAAATCACTCAATCTCATGTTTCTAGATAGATGCATTAGTAGCCAAGCAGTCTCACTGGCAATAAACACAAATTTGGCTGAACTGAAATAGGGCAATCTTTTTTTTTTTTATTTTAGAATCATGGAGTCCATGTGAGGATTTGCTACATAAATAAATTGTGTGAAAGAGGGGTTTTGGCTTCTGGTGAACCCTCCCCTTCCGATGGTGGGCTTAGTTCCCAATGGGTGGTTTTGCATCCCTTATCTCCCCGCTCTCTCCCTCCTTTAGCAGTGTCCAGTGTCTGCTTCCTGTGTGCCCATATGCCCAATGTTTAGTGCCCACTTTGGAGTGAGAACATGCAGTATTCCGTTGTTTCTGTGATAGTTCACTTAGAATGATGATCTCCAGCTGCAAAGGACATGATTTTCGTCTTTTTATGGTCGCATAGTATTCCATAGTGTATATGTGTCACATTTTCTTTATACAGTCCCCCTTCGATGGGCATCTGGGTTGGATCTATGTTTTTGCTATTGTGAATAGTGCTGCAGTAAACATGCGTGTGCAGGTATCTTTTTGGCAGAGTGATTTATGTTCCTCTGGGTATATTCCCAGAAGTGGCGTTACTGGATCATATGGCAGCTTATTTTCAGTTCTTTGAGAAGTCTTCAAACTGCTTTCCACAGAGGTTGAACTAGCTAACAGTCCCACCAACAGTATGCACACATTCCCTTTTCTCTGCAGCCTCACCAACACCTGTTGTTTTTTAACTTTTTAATGATTGCCATCCTGACCAGTGTGAGGTGGTGCTTTGTAGTTTTGATTTGCATTTTTCTGATGATTAGTGAGGCTGAGCATTTCTCATATGTTTGTATGTTCTCCTTTGAAAAGTGTCTTTTCATAGGGTACCACATATTCTCACTCATAAGCAGACCCGGAACATTTACCATAATACTGTAAGAAAGCGAATGGCAGTAGCGGGATACTGCCAGGGTGGGGGTGAGGGGAACAACACCAATAAAGTTACCTGATCTCAAACCAGGCAAAGTAGGAACCAAAGGGAGGCCCAAACTTTACCTGTACAATGACCACTTGTATACCTAATCCTGAATTGTACCCCACATCTTTAAAATAAAAAATAAAATAAAATAAAATGTCTGCTCATGAGAAATAAGAAAATTTAAATAGCAGGGGGCTAAATCTCTCACCAAATAGAAAAAGTAAAAGTAATTAGAATTTATTTTTTCAATCATATCATTCATTGTCTGAAAGGAAAGCAAATAAGTGACTTTTCTAGGCCCGTGTGAGTAGGAGGACCAGAGAGTAGCTTCCTTTTCTACTCTTAATGATTTAATTCTTAAATTAAAAGGCAGTATCCTGTGCCTTTTAATTATGTGGGACGTTGATGTCCAGGCACCAGAGGTGTTTACTGGGTAGCATTTTGTGCCAATGAACTGTGATGAGATGGAAGACCATACAGCCTCTCCCGACTGCACACACGAAGCTGGCTTGTTCTTAGGGACAAATGCATTTGACCCCGACCTGAATTTGTGTTTCTCCTTGCCCTCATCTGCCCTGGACAAGCCATGTGCAAGAATCCTAATGCTGAGAGCTCTCAGTAGACAAAGTCCCTCACTTCCAGAACCTTCTAAGTCCTGCACCAATGCATGTAAGAACCCAAGGCCCTGAGGGGGTGGTGGCTGCGGTGGCATGGAGTTGCGTGGGTTAATGTGTGTGCAGAGTAACTCTGTTTGTTTGTAGGTCCTTAGTAGAAGGGTGTCTTGTGTTGACTTTTTGAGGCTAATATTGTTTGAATTTTCTATCCTGAAGCTAAGCCACCTTACAGAGGCTCTTTTTCCCATGCTGTTTGTACACTCATTACCTTTTAAGATGTCTTGAAGTAGTGAACAGTTAAACAGTTCTCCCCTCCATCCACCCATTGTCAAGAATAATGGGGCCCAGACTGTCAAGTGTAGCAGCCTTGTTGCTGTCGCCTGCGGCGCAGCCTGGCCATAAATATCTGGAGCTCTGGGGAAGTTGTTCGTGCACACAGCACGGCCCAACAAAGCTGGGTCAGATACTTGAAGAAACACACAGGGCCCAAGACATGTTTACAGGTGGGGGGGGGAGGGAGGTTCTAGTGTACAGTTGACACAGGCTTTCATTTTGGATTGATACATTGTTGTAAGGGAAATTAAGAGATAGGCCCTCTCTGCATGTGCATGCCTGTGGGGGTTTGCTTTAGCTCAAGCAAAACTCACTCAAGGCCACACTGCATTTTGCTTTAGTTCGAGCTACGGCAAGGGAGTTGCAATTTTCTTCTTAGGGAGAAAAAGAAATCATTTCTTTTCAGCCACTTATTCCCAGTCTTTGTGCATGAAGAAATGAACCCATAGCACTACCCTTTTTGCTTAGGATGGGCAGAGTGGGGGGTAGGGAAAGGCAGGGGATGAAGGAGGTCTCCATTGGGCTCCCTGACCTTCTCCCAGAGAGGATTCTCCTGTGTTTCTGCAGGCAGCAAGTGACAGCAGGCTTGTCCTGGCTATCTTGCCACATTCAATTGACAGCAGTGCCCCCCTGGTGGCCCGTCAGCTTCAGGACCCCCTGTCCTTCCAAGGCTCTTGCTGCTGCCCCTGCAAATCCCTTTTGTGTGGGTTACGAGGTAGATCCAGCCTCAGCCTACTCCTGTACGATGGCATTCTAGAATGAGGTCCTGGTAAGTTTCTGCCTTAGACCGTGTGTGTATCCAGGTGTATTTTAAGTTCAAAGACAGTCTGGCATGGCTTGTATGTGATCTCAGAAGCACAATTTGACCAAAAGACAGGTGGTCCTTGGAGGGTGTGTATCCTAGGACAAACAGAGTGAGATCCGCATGCGCTGGGATGAGGTCCGTCCCAGCAACTGCGGAGAGAGGTGTGTTCCCCAGGCAGCATCCAGCAGCCTCAGGGGGAGGGTGGGACCGTCACTAGAGACCCGTTTCTTCATGAAGATCTTCATCCTGGGGGCTGACATGATCTTCATTCTTAGGAGGCAGAATGTGGAGAATGTGGCAGCCAGAGGTGGACTTTAGGGTTCAGAATCTGGCTTTGAAAGAACTGGCCTTGACTTCTCACTTCCACATGTCTTGGAGCAAAAACTGGGACAGGTTGCCTGGGTGCTGAATCTGCCTGAAACCTACCAGGAACATTTCCTACTTTCTTAGATTGCAGGACTGTCCACAAGCTAACATGATCAAAGCAAAGATATATTTCAGAGAACTCATAAACATTGGGGATTTAGGAAAGAGAATAGTCTATCTACTGTGTTACCTGTGGCTGGAAGGAGTTAAAGGGAAATGCTTCATCAGGGAAGAAACAAGGTGACACACATCCATCCCCCCCCACCAGGAAGTTTTATTGAGTCTTGTTAGGGAGTCTCTAACTAAGGGTCTCTCTCTAACCAGAGAAACTGCTGCCTTTTACTGCAGGCTATAAATAGAGGTAAGTCTCTAAAACTAGTCTTGGGACATGGAAAGGGTCACCTTCCACCCATTCCTTGTAAGTAATACTAGGAATATAATTCCTAGTAAGTCACTCCTGCAGGTTGGGTTCTCTGAAAAGCTGACGTTGCAATGGAGTTAGGAGTTTATTGGGGGATACCGATGTCAAAGGAAAAGGGGAGGGAGGGAGTCAGAGAGGCCATGGGAAAAGTCAGTGCCCACTGCCTGGGGTGTCGGAGCAAAGACAGCCCCTTGGAAGAATCCCACACTGGGCAGAAGTTGCTAGAACCTTGTTCTACTGCCCTGCTGAGACTCTGGCTGGGTCGCCCTGGAAGAGCTCGGAAGTTGGGATGTGTCTAGAGGCTATAGCTCACCCCAACCTTTGCAACAGGACAAAGAGCCCTCCCTTGAAGTGAAATCAGAGCGCACGTCTCTGTGTCTGCTGTGCTGACAAATACTCCCTTCCCCAACAACATGCTCCTCCCACCAACATTCAGAATGTCCCCAGCACACTCTGGACAGGAATTCTGCTGAGGACTCGGTCCAATATTACGTTTTCACTGCCTGATGTACAAAGATGTGCACAGTAAACTGTTTCCTAGTAATTGAATCTGGTGGGTCTAAGGACCTCTTCAAAGTTGTCATGACTCTTTTTTGTCATATGAGGATTGCATCATCCATTGTATCACTGTATAATAAAGAGTTTCCCTTTGAATTGGCTGCCAGGAGTCTGAAAACTAGGGGTTCTGAGATGACTCTGAACTAGAGATTCTGGATTCTGCCAGGAGTCTGGAATGCCCCTACAGGGCATTAGAGCCTGATTTTTTGATAGAGTAGCCATGACTTCCTTTTCCTGCATGAGTCTCAAACATTTCGTTTGTGTGTGTGTGTGTGTGTGTGTGTGTCTCATTCTGTCTCCCAGGCTGGAGTGCAGTGGCACACTCACGGTCACCACAGCCTCGACCTTCTGGGCTCAGGTAATCCTTCTACCTCAGCCTCCCAAGTAGCTGGAACTACAGGTGCGCATCACCACATGTTGCTAATTTTTTTTTATTTACTGTAGAGACTGGTCTCAGACTCAGGTCTCAGCAATCCTCTCACCTCTACCTCCCCTAGTACTGTGATCATAGGCATGCGCCACCATGCCTAGCGTCAAACTTTTATTTAACCTTTTATTCTATACACTTTATGTTAATGTCCATAGATGCTTTTTTGGAAATACGGAGATGTAAGCTATAGACGTGAGTACAGATATCAATTGCTTTGGTGAGTTGTCAGGGAATCTCGTTTTTACTTGAACACCTATTCTGGTTCAGCTGACTCACCTTTTGTTTTGCTTTTTCTGGTCCCCCCTCCCTAACATGGCCTGTGTCTGAGGGTGTCCACTTCCATGTCCTCACAGTCACTTTACACCAACCCACTCCATGAAGTTTAGTTAAACTATTGGACACAAAAGACTCAAAGAGGAAGACAGCCCTCTAGGTCCCTCCCGCTCGTACATCCCTGTGACTGGCCGTGGCACCACCTGTCGGTAAAAGTGATGCCTCTCATTCCAGCCTGGCCACCTCCCAACTGGTTCTCAGATGAGTCAAGGAACTGCTCTGGGTCTGACTTTTTTACCTGGGAGACAGAGCTGAGAACACGTTCCTCTCAGGGTGGTCTTGAGGTTGACACAGGCACATGCTCAGAGCACTTTGCACCCCATGACTCTTCCTGCCTCATGCCTGTTCTTGGGTCCACTGCAGGAATGGTGGGCCACGTGACCATGAAGCCCTTCACCAAAGTCTCCCGGGGGTCCTGGAGGCCAGGCACGGGCGTGAGATAGGTCCCACCTAGGGACTCTTTGAAAGGTGGGCAGTGCTATTGACTTTTGCACTTCCTGTATTCCCCTGAGCCCTGGCAGAGCTAGCAAGGGTAAATAAGCTACTGATCATGATGAGGATGAAACCCCACAGAGACAGCCATCTCCTCAAATCCTTAGTGAGGAGGATAGGCAGGCTGCACTCAGTCCTCAGGGTCCCAGCCTGCACAGCGGGCTCTAAGGAAGCACACAGAGCAGATATTTGTGTTTCCTCTTCTCCTCCTTGCTGTTTTTATTGTTTATTTTGTTGTGTCTGCAGGCCCATACCTTGAGATCGTCACTATTCTCAGGATGGTGTGGACGGTGTAACCCCAAGGAAAACATCCAGAGCTGTTGGCAGAGTTCACAGTCTACAATGAGCCGGGTTGCCCTGACCTGCACACCAGCCTTCAGGCCTTTCTGGGTCTCTGGCGGGAGTGGGGGTGGGGTGTCCCAGGTGGCTAAAGAATACTCAGGTAGAGGGATACTGTGAGTCCAGGACCGATGACGTGGGCTCCTTGGAAAATCAACCATGTCACACGACACTGGTAGTACTGTACTTGGTTAAGTACCTACTTGGTTAAGTATTTCCTGAATACTTACTTCCAAGGACCTACTTGGTTAAGTACTTCCTAAGTGTAGGGAGTATGGTGAGAATAGTCTATGTTTGGTATTATGATGTCATCATTTCAGATATCAGTTGTGATTTTATGGGTGTCAGGGACAATTTTTTTAAAAAAGCAAGTGTTGGTAAAAGCGTTATGCCATATTCTCAGTAACTTTTTACCAAATGACACACATTCTCTTATAAGCAGAGTTAAATCAGTAGAGCCTTTGCCATTTGAAGTCATCCCTCTTCCATTTAAAGTGTGCTATGGTGATCACGGCATGACGGCCCGGCAGCTGGTTGTCTGGGGGGCATCTCTGTCCTCTAATGACAGAGACTATGGAGGACACAGGACCATGTCCCAGCCCCACCCACCCAGGAGAGATCCATCTGTCCATCTGGCTAGCCTGGCTGAATGTGAACACCTCCACAGAGGACTTCCTGAGAGGAACCGCCCACTTGATACTCAGTCAATGAGTGTGTGTTCCTCAGGAAGCTTTGCTGAAAGGTCTGATGACAACGTGTGGATAGCACCCAAGGGAAATTCCCAACTCCCTGACCCTCCATCCTCCCCTCCACTCTCCCTGCATCCTCCTGACCCAGTTATAGTATTCCCTGTGGTCCTGTACGAGTCCGTTCCCAAGACAGACCCTGTTGCTCCTAGGAATATTCCAGGTGGTGCTTGCACCTCAGGGAGTGCACGCACAAACCCATTGGGTATGGGAAGAAAATACTAAATCCCATATTCCTAAGTACTTCTATCTTATCATTGTAACACTCATATTTGTATTTGTTTTCTAATATTTGTGACATAATGATTTACCTGTATGCATAACAAACATACATTGACCTGTAGGGTACCTGTTCTTGTAACTTGTAGAGGACTTGGCCAAAAACAAGTTGGGGAAAATCCCTCCAAATGCAAATTTTCAGTGCTCGTTCATGTGCAAATGCGGGCATTCTCCAAGGTGGACTTTGGAAAGAGGCAAAGAGTACTGCCAAAGAGCAAAGCTGGTCCTTAATGGTCAGCTTGGTGTCATCACGACTGACGTGCGTTCAGCTCAGGGTGAACTCCGGTACCTCCCATCTCCGCTCTACCTGCACAAGTAACACAGTTTGGATGAGGCAGGGACCTTGGCTTCAATATCAAGGAACATGTTTCACTTTTAATTGAACATGTCCTTCTGGAATGCGCGCCAGATGTTTTCCGCTGCCTGCCAGTCGAACTGCAAAGGTCGCAACAAAGTACAATGTCAGGTTGCGTTCCAGCCTCTTGGACATAGTCAAGTCCACATTATAGTCAGCGCTCCATGTCCACAGCTTCTGCATCCATGGATTAACCAACCTCCCGTCAAAAGCATTCCAGAAAAAAAATGAATGCTTGCATCTCCACTGAGCGTGGGATGACTTTTTTGTTGTTGTTATTGCCTAAATAATACAGTATAACATCTATTCACAGAGCATTTACATTGTAGTAGGTATTATATGTAATCTAGAGATGATTTAAAGCATACAGGAGGATGGAAGATTATATGCAAATATCGCATCATTTTATATCAGGGTCTTGAGCATCTGTGAATTCTGGTATCTGAGGTAGGTCCTGGAACCAATGCTCTGCAGATATAGAGGAACGACCGTAAATCTTCACTCTGTGTCCCGGAATCCAAAGCCCTCCGGACATTCTCATATGTTCCTGTAGCTGTGTTCACAAGGAAAACTACTTTCAGACTCAGCTCCAGCCCCTCTTGTTTGATTCCAAATTTAACCCCAATATTGTGGCATGTCTCCTATGCCTATGCCCATATTTTGTCATCTGCTGACATAAAGCACTTGACAATGAATTAGGTGCTAGTGAACATTGGGGCATCATGCAGAGGAGGCATCCTGTGCCCAAACCAAGCAGTTGAAGAAGCTGCTTCAGTCATGCCTCACGGGGGATCCCAACCCCCATGGGCTAGCACCTCATGGGTGGCCATTTTTCTGCTCTCTGATTGGCCTGTTTTTTCTCCTCATTCACACCACACTAGAAATTCATCTTCCAGCTAGAAATCCATGCAGTTTCCAGCTCTGGACTTGCATGTGCCACCAAGTCTGGCAGAACAAACCAGCAGAATGTCCATCAAATCTGATGAATTTAATAGAAGGCAAAATTGTTGGGCAAGAAATGATGTCTCCTGTTAGGTGGGTAGAGGGAGGAGATGACGACAGTCCCAGGACTTGAAAGTGCTTCCTGCCCTGAGACGTGCGCCTTCCAACCCCACTCCACGTGGAGCTGGCCTATAGGCAAATTCAGCAGCGAAGGGATGCCAATGTTTAAAAAAATAATTTGGTATTTGCTAGTGTTTAAGTCACCTTGAGCGCTTTCATGCAGGGCTGGAGTTGGACACCTTGGTCCCATCACACAAGGGGCCCTGCCTTTGCAGACAACCCCTCTGCACTCCCAGGGAGCCCACAATCACAGAGTTGGCGGGAGCAGGCAGGGAAGGGGAAAAAGACCAGCATCTTGTCTCCGCCATCCTCTCCACCCCCTCACGCAGGCCTGCTTCCCGGTGCTTTCTCTTTATCTCCAAAGCTGATCTGTCCTCTGATGCCCGCCTCAACTTTCCATCTGCCCTTAACACACCATGTTGTGCAATTTCTTCTGCAATTCCTGATACCGATGGCTGTCTCTGGGCCCCAGTAGACACTTTCTCCAGGTGTCAAATGAGACTTCACATCAAGAGAGGTATATCTCTACTTTGAAATAAGAGTGGAGTGTTCTTTTCTAAGCTGGTTATAGCAAGTGGCAGATTTATGGGGGGACGTTTATTCTATTTTTATCTATCTATATTTTCTACATTTTCTACAAGAAAAAAAATTTGCAAGAATGTGTCTCTTCTTGACTGAAGAAAAGAAACTGAAACAGGCAGCAGGGTGGCTTATACCTGTAACCTTACTACTTTGGGATGCCAAGGTGGGAGGATTGCTTGAGTCCAGGAGTTCGAGACCAGCCTGGGCAACTTAGTAAGACCTTGTCTCTAAAAAAAAAATACAAAAATTGGGTAGCCCCCCTAAGGCTCCCTCCCACTCTGAAGAGTTTTTCAGTCCTCTCAGTAAATTCTGCTTACACACACACACACACACACACACACACACACACATACACACACACAATACAAAAATTAGCTGGGCATGGTGGCATATGCTGGTAGTCCTAGCTACTTGGGAGGCTGAAGTGGAAGGATGGTCTGAGTCCAGGAAGTTGAGGCTACAGTGAGCCATGATTGTGCCACTGCACTCTAGCTTGGGTGATAAAGTGAGACCATCACAAAATAGAAAGAAAAGAGGAAGGAAGAGAAAGCTGGAGGGAGGGAGGGATGGAGGAAGGGAGGAAGGAAGGAAGGAAAAAAGAAAAAAAAGAAAAGGAAAGGAAAGGATACGGAAAAAAAAAGAAAAGAGAAACTGAAACAAGAAGTCATCTCTAAAGTGCTGGCACACAGAGGGGCAACGGGTCAGGCCCTCCGAGGCCAGGGACTGGAGGCTGCTGACTCACTTTCTGACCTGCATGGATTTTTAAAAATTCAAATTGTCATCAGTGTAGATCACTGAGTATTATTGACTCTAAATCCATCCAAGTGGCTGTGAAGTCCATATGTTTGTCCTTCTTTATGGCTGCGTAATATTCCATCATGTATATGTACCACATTTATTACAGAAACAAAGAACAGAGTACCACATGTTCTCACTCACAAGTGGAACCTGAACATTTACCATAATACTATAAGAAAGGGATTGGCAGTAGCAGGATACTACCTGGGTAGTTGGGGCAGGAACACACCAGACAAAGAGGAGACCAAAGGGAGGTCCAAACTTTACCTGTATGATGCCCACTTATATACTTTATCCTGAATTGTACCCTATATCTTTAAAATAGAATATATATTTTAAAATAGCAAAAAAAGAAAAAAGAAAAAAAAATCAAGATGCTTTGCACCCATATCTGACACTTGCGAGATTGACCAGCCCCGTCCCAGGTCTGCGTCCACCACGTCAGCCAGAGTCCACTCTGTCCCCGGACACGGCCTCTGCCCACCATGTCCACATTGTCGTCTGGCAGTGGAGATGTTGTGGTTGCTGAACTAGCAAGTCAGGCACCGGCTTTCCTGTCCATCTCTTTCAGGTGACACCCCGGGGGAGCCCGTTCCCCATGGGCCTGCCAGGTCTGCAGGTGGGTAGGAGGTGTCTGCAGGAAGGAGCTTGCACGTGCCAATGAGGTGACCTGAGGGGACCTGAGTACTACCTAATCTCAGGAGGGAGAGGAGCTGGGCCTGGTGGGTGGGCCACCTACTTGAGTGAGGAACCAGTGTCTCAGCACTCATCAAATGCAAGCCGAGCCAGCAGGCCCTTGGCAGGCATGTGGGTCTCTGGTCTGCACCCAGGACCTTTCCCCGAGATTAAATGAAACTTAAACCTGTTAAATCAACACTGGCACACACACAAAAAATCATTGGGAACCATTTGCCGAGCATCAATCATCACTGCCGGAGGGCTTCTGGCCTGACAGCTCCCTGCAGAGGGGCCAGGCGCTTGGAACAAAGGCCAGAAGGGGAGAGGGACTAGCAGCAGGTTGGGGGAGTCTGTGCCTGGCCAGCTTGGGAAAGGACATCATGAAGGGAGACTGTCATCAGCAGGAAGACATACCCCAAGTCAGGAGACAGGACTCTGAGGTGGACCTCTCCCTGGGCTCTCTTTTCTCCTTAATCCAGTGTCATAAAAAGCTCTATTTTACTGAGCCCTCTCTGGCAAACATTGTGCTGAACACTTCATTCATTCATTTTCTCAGTTACTCATTCACTTCATTGTGTGCCCATTCATTTATTCAACAATGTAACCCAGGGTGTGATGGTGGACGTGGACAGAGCCCTGCTATACGGAGGAGACAGAAAATTAACAAGTAGGCACCTGAAAAATACAACATTGAAGAGTGATGTGTGCAGCAGAGAAAATAAAGCCCACTGAGGGCAGAGAGGCGGGGGTGGGGGAGTCAGAGGTTTTCCTGGATCAGCAGGACAGAGGTGAGACCTCTCTGGGAAGCAGGCTCTGGAACTGAGACGTAAAGGCCAGCACCGTTATCGAGTGACCCCAGGGACAGCGGGTGCAAAGGCCCTGCTGTGGACTTCCGGGTGGCAGAGCTGAGAGGCAGGTAGAAGGCCCATGTGCTGACCTGCGCAGGGCGTTCTGCCCATGGAAGTCCAGGGAGCAGGGCCATCCCAGGTCAGGAACGCCACACTGGTCAGACCCAATCTGAACCCAGGGTACTGCGCCACACCAAGAGAGACAGCTTTTTGTTAAGCTGAGTTCCTGCTGCCTTTAAAAACCTCGTCAAATTTTTCATGGAGTTGACAGATATATACAGTGATGCAAAAAAAGTATATACATTTTAAGTATGATGTTCGTTCAAAAGATGGTGTTAATCAAATGAATGCTAGTGTCACCATGTGGCAGGCAGGACAGTCAGATAAAATGGCAGACGCTCAGTTAAGCAAACATCATACTATACATGGCAACCAAAATTTAATTCAATTTTGAAAAGCAACACATAGATAATAGCTCTTAAAATGTGTATATGTTTTTGGCACCAAATACACATATCCATATGCATATAGCAACAGGGAAGAAACATGCCAATGTGCTGTACCCAGACAGATGCAAATGCACTGATGGGGAAATGCTAATGAAATACTGGGTCTGAATTTTTACCTGAACTCAGTCACAGTTTTCCCCCCAGAGCCCAGAAAACCCTCGGAAAGATGGAAAAGCAGCTCCCACTCTCAGGACCAGGTATCGCCCAACCCTGCTGCTGCCATCCTGAGTTCTGTGGGTTTTTGGTCTCTGGGATACTTTCTTCCTTCAGAAAGGTGGGTCCTCACTCCCTCCAGGAGATGCCGCGGTGTCCTGGACCAGAAAGTGGCCCTCTCCGAGTGTGCAGTATGACACGGTCTGACTCAAAGGAGCCAGGTCCACTCACAAGGCAGGCCTAAAGTTTGGTGAATCAACATCTCAGGATTAATCTCCCAGCCCTCTCCTCCAGTGGGTGACTTGGAGGCATACTGTGACACACTCCCCCAGGGTCCCCAGAGGACTGAACACCACTATCCACAGGGGTGACTTGATTATGGCAAACCTTTCATGGCTGCCTCTTCTTTCCAGTCCTGTCTCATTTCCCTACCACTTCCTGGCACCTCTCAGGATGGCCTCTCAAATAAACTTCTTGTCCTCGTGACCTGGCTTCAGGGTTTGCTTTCAGGGATGCCAAACCCAAAGCACAACCCAAGGTGCAAACTGACAGTCACTCTTCAGGACTCTGCTTAGAGGCTGCCTCTTCCTAGAATTCGTCTTGAATCTCTGCTCACCAACATGCAAGTTTGGCTAGGGGTCTTTTCCGTAGGCTCTTCTAGCACCTAGAAAGTGACCTTCACCAACAAGTGATGCATCTCTAGAAAACAACCAAATACAAGGGGTGAGATGTGAGGGCTCCCCACGGAAGCATCTCTCCAGCTCTGATCTGGCCTGGTCTTATGCTCTGATTGGGATTGGCCCTCCTTTGGAAGTCACATTGATCAGCACTTTCTGGGGACAGTTCTGTTGACAATGTGAAAAACACAGCAAAAACACAGCAAATACAACCTTTCAGATTCAGGTCAGCCTTCATTGCTCAATGTTAGCTGTTTTTCCTGGAAATATCTTTTTGGGAAGAACTATTAATTACTGATAAAAGTAATTTCTCAAACCACAGTGGACACATGGACCCCAGCACACAATGAACCATGAACTCCAACCTTTGACAGTCACGGCTGTTTCAGCCTTTGGCTCTGTCCAGGATGAAGATATCTCCTTTCCTCCAGGAACTTGTACCAGCAAAGCGGCCTCCCCAAGTTTAAAGTATCCAAGCAAAGCAGCACTGAGCCTCTACAATTCAAAGATCAAAAGGGCCTAAAATAGGTCTTCATTGGTTTGAACTTGAAGTTATTTTACCTGCAAACTAAGTCAGATTAATTTCTTGGCATGCATCCAAAGTAAACGGGCTTGTCTTCAATGCATTCTAAGGTAAATGTGTTTCTTGCATCTGTGCAATAGTTCGGTGATAGCAAATAGCCCATAAGCCATGGAGTGCTTCCTTAGTCACTTCCAGAAGGCCCGTTAGCTGGAGGCTCATATACTGGACACGTGTGCAAGGAACAGAGGGGTCTGCTTCCTGGAAACAAACCAGAACGAGAAAAAATACTCCACAGTGGAAAGTGAGATGTGGCTGCTGGGATCCTTGGAAAAGCAAGATGCTCTGAAAGCCATATTGCTCAAGATTGTGGGAAGACACACTTTGAGGGCTTGACTCAGTGTGGAAGTGACTGACACCCTAGGTGGGAAAGGACAGGAAAAGTCATTCACCAAAACCTCTCCATGAGCAGCAACTTTATACTGAGCTTCCTACATCGATGAAGAAGAAGGGTCAAGTCACAGCACCCTGACCATGCCGTGGCCTCATGTTGTCTATGGCACGTGAATGATGAAACGGGGCATCATCAGTGTTGGTAGATGGGACGGGTGGGGGTGCTGCTGATGAACCCCTCTGCCTTTAGCTTCATGATGTGCTAAATCTCGGGGACTGGGCTGGGCATTGAGTGCCAAGCTCTGGCAGACACACATATCCACACACAGTCACAGAGGTTGGGCAACAATAGTCTAAAGTCAGGGAGGAGAGGGAGAGTAAAGAGGGGACAGGGACATAGAAGAGTCCCCATTGTGTGAGCAGGCCTGGCAAAAGCTGAAGACTGCTGTATGGAGCATCCTGGGCAGGTGTGCAGAGGACAGCTGTCTCCACACAAAGCAAGAGCGTATGAAAGCTGCTGTGTTTACTGTATATTACATTTAGCTTGAATGTCTTCTGGGCATTATTCATATGCTCTATTATTTCCCACTGAGCATTTAATTTTACATGACAGGGAGCTGATTCCTTCCTCTGTCCCTCCTGAACCTCAGTATGGTTTTCCAGAACTCGGGAGTGTCATGGCAAATGGTGCTACTACCAGGTCAAGTTCTGCGACTTTGCCCTGACGCCGTGTACACTATTGGGTAAATGAGGCGACAAGGCTGACATGCTCTGGCTCTCTCCTATCTGACTCCCCATCTCATTCTAGTCAATAAAGCACTTAACAGAACTCAAGTTTGGTCTAGCCTTTGTCTGCCTCTGTCAGAAAGAGAGTGTGCCAGCAAGACTGCAGTGGGGATTGTCCTCCTGTTCCATGGCGCCCACCCCTTAGAAACATTTTTTGTATAGGGGTGGGGAGGTGTGGATTTGTGGGGTGGGAGTACAGGAAGGGCTGTACCATGCCCGAGGAGGACCAACTCTAAGATGACTCAAAAGATGAGTCTCTAAAATAACATATTCACAATGGTATAACCCCTTTTTGTTTAGTAAGGAAATTTCATGAGCATAAAGTATGACAAGTTTTCTGGAAATTCTGCTGCAATTTACCTCTAAAAAACTACCACTTGGGCTTTAACATGACATCAAAAAAGAAAATTCACACTGTTTTGAAAAGGTTGCTTAAAAACCTCTTTCTTTTTCACCAATAAGCTGTCCGAGGCTAGCTTTTCTTCACACAATTCAACCAAAATAACAACACAACCAGATTGAATGTGGAAGCAGAGATGTCTGTACAAGTTGTCTTTTTTAAGCCAGACAGTAAAGAAATCTGCAAAAAATGTAAAAAAAAAAAAAGAGCTACTTTTCTCCCTAATTGTTTTTGTCTAGAAAAATTTAGTTATTTTTATTTTTAAGATGTGTTATTCATGCTAGCATTTAATGGACTTAATTGTTATTTCAAGATGAATTAATAATCTTCTTATATTTTCTCAGTTTCAAGTTCTAGTATGATAAATATCAATTATCAGTAGCTTTTACCCATGTAAATAAAATTCTCCTGGACTTAAATAATTTTTAAGAAGGTAAAGAGGCTTGAGACCAAACAGTTTGAGAACCTTTGAAATCCAAGTCCTTATCTAACTTAGCTTTGTAGTGAAGAGTGGGACCTTTGGTCTACTAAGATCTATTTGTTAGCTCTAGTCACAGAAATGTCAAGAACTTCAAAGACAGCTTTAAAGAGTCCAGGAAGGCTTTTCAGACTATGAGTCAAGCTACAAACTTAATATCTCAACTGAAAGCTTGTCCATGGGCTCAGCCAAGGTTGCACACTGGGGCAAAAGCTTAGTCTTAGTAACTATTCACCTAAGTAGCACCCCCTCCTTTCAAGTAAGGGGCTTCTGTGATTGCATCAGAGAGGAACAGGCATGTGTGAGACTCCAGGGAGGTTTGGCTCCTTAGGCAGGATTCCTCTAACACTCACATGCAGAGGAGAGCGGCCAAGGCACAGACAGAAGGCAAAACCAGCAGGAATAGTGCAAAAATTCACCCATGGCAGCATCCGTAATTCAGATGCCACCTGACGTGGGTGAGAGGAAGCTGAAGGATATGCTGGGCCACTGTCAGGCCCTGCAGGGAAGAGAACCCTGTGTGTTTGATCATCTCCCAAGGCTAGTGGGATGTACTGTAACCATCACTCCTACTGATGCTCAAATCATTGAGAGAGTAGAGCTTATAGTCCAACTGTCATCTCCTATACCTATTGCTGTCACTTCCTGGAGTAACAGAAAGCTTCCTACTTATTTTTCTATATCTAATGTGGACAAAGAGCAAGAGGCCCTTGAGAGGTCCCCAGCTGTGGAAACATGTTCAAACTTGGAATTTCCAGAGGAGTTACTACTTGTAACCCGAAAACACAACATTGCCAGCAGTGACTGTAGGAGTTGGTCAACTCTGCCAAGACTGACATTCTGTTCCTCAAACTCGGTACACCAAACAGCTCCTTTCCTTAGGCAACCATGCTGGCTATGATGAATCTTCAGAAACTCACCTGAAATAATAGCCAAAAATGACTATGTAGAAGATGGCAGTCGTCTCCTCTTGTGATTTCTACAGAAGATTCTGAAGTCTCTTTTGCATCGGATAATTAACAACATATTTGAAGCACTTCACAGTGTTAATTCTCAACCAGGGCCCGCATACTACGTACCTAACTAATTTTTTATTATATTTTAGGTTTGCATGTTTATAAAGCATCGAAATAATATGTAAAACAATATAGATGATTTCTTGATTTTAAAGGAAAATAGCAAAATTATAAATAGCCATCCTTATCTTTCATGAGAAGACACAGCCTGGATATGTAAGTTATACCTCCCAGGGTTATCACAATGCTTTATCAACATATTTTTTTAAACTTAGTCATGTATTTATATATTTGTTCAAAGTACCTTCTAAGCAAAGGGGCTGAACAATTTGAAAGAAATACTTGAAACAAATATTTCTAAACATAAATTATGAAAAATGTGACTGAAAAATATCACTATCACTTCATATATATAAGTTGATGTTATATGATATGAGGTAGCTAGTTTTCTTATTTAGTGCATTCACCTTTTACAGATAATTTTTTTTATTTTGGAGTTGTAGTCTCGCTCCATCACACAGGCTGGAGTGCAGTGGCACGCTCATGGCCACCTCAGCATTGACTTGCTGGGCTCTAGCGATCCTTCTGCCTCAGCCTTCCAAATAACTGGATGTACAGGCACTCTACCATGCCTGGCTTATTTATTTATTTATTTATTGTAGAGACATGGTCTTGCTAAGTTGCCCAGGCTGGTCTCGAACCTGTGGGCTCAGGCAATCCACTTCCCTCGGCCTCTCAAAGTGCTGGGATTATAGACTGAGCCACCGAGCCCGGCCCCACAGATAATTTTTTAAAAGAGATTCATTAATTTGTCCAAAGTCACACAATTTTTTTCAAGAATCAAAAAAAGAAAATTTGAGAGATACCTCCCTCACTGTTGGTCCCAAGCTAGATATTCAACAATTATTAGTTTCTTTGTTTTTTTTCCCCCCTCTAAATTCAGTTCCTGGTCATCTTTCACCAAATTTTCTGTCTTCTTCTTTCCATGGTTGTTGTATAGAACTGAATATTATAAAGAAATAGGCCTACTGACTGGGTCAGAGCGATAAAAGATGGTGAATGCTTTTGGCCCCACATGGACGCAGGTGATGGATGGATCTCATCTCCTGGCAATTGTGCTTACAGGGATACACCTGCTTACAAGTGGTTAAGGAGAGATCTGTTTCTATACGCGGAACTGCCATAAATCAGGAAGAGATAAAAGCATTTAAAACCAACAAAGCAGGCAACATTTTTTGAGCAATTGAGGCTCGTTTTAGAAAACAAGAAATGTCTGTGTTAGTCCTTGTCTTTCAAACATTATTCTCTGTTTGGTTAAGCTATACAAACACCAAGACTCTGATGTAAGCAAGACTTTTTCTTTTTGTAGTTGACATAACTGTCTTTAATCTTTTTGAAAAAAAAAAAAGATTCTGTCTTTTAGAAAATGGAAAGTGAGGGATTGGCAGTAGTGGGAAACTGCCAGGGGAGAGGAGACACACCTCATCAACAAGGGTACCTGCATAATGAACATTTGTATACCTAACCCTGAATTGTACACCACATATTTAAAATAAAAAATTTAAAAAAGGGCAGCCCCCTTGGTCCCCTCCCAACGTGGGAGATTTTCTGTCCTCTCAATAAATCTTGCTTTCTAAAAAAAAAAATTGAAAAAAAAGACAAAATGGAAAGTGTAGGAAATATATAGCTTTTCTGGCTTCTGATAGATTTAGGTCACCTTTTGTGTCTTGTATATATCCAGACACTTGTACCATTTGTACTTTTTTGACCAGCATACGCTTATTGTGTTTTTCCTCCAAATTCCAAGAGTATTTTAATATTTAATATCACCTTTGAATGAGCCTAACTACAAGTTTGCAAATTATGTTATGCTAACTTGTCTTTCCTTTTCGAATTGCAATTTACTAATATTGACACATTTTTAACTATATGGAAATTTTCAGAATTATAAATGCCTGTGGATTTAAAATTCATTGGAATATGACTGTCTCAAAAATTTTAATAAAGGCAATGGTCTTTTTACCCTTTTGTTTATTCATTAATTTATTCTTTTTTTAAATTATTCAATATTTTTTATTATGATATTGTGGGGTACAGATAAGGGTTAGGTGTACAAATATGCCTCATTCAGACACCCTTGTTGATAGGAAGTGTCTCCCCGTCCCCGGACAGATATTTACTACCATTAATCCCATCACCCTCCTCCCCCCCACCACAGTTTCCCACCACTGTCAGTCATTTTCTTGTGGTAATACGTTGGATGATCAAGGTCTACTATATGAGTGAGAACACGTGATACTCAGCTTTTTGTTTCTGTGAGAGGTCACTCAGTATTATAGACTCTAGTTCCATCCAGGT
>CAUYQG010099972.1:0-61069 GCA_963574415.1 Tarsius wallacei
TACTACATGTACGTGGTGAGATTTGTGGCCACCTTTTTGACCCCCACTCTTCCTAGAGCTAACCAAGGCCTAGTAGGCTTCCAGCATCCCAATGGTGCCATTTTCCTGATTGGAACCATTAATACCATCATGGTCTCACAGCCATGGAAAGGGGTTGTGTACCACAGGCGACCCCTCCACAGCCTTTGGGATTACATTGAGAGTTTCAGTTGAACCCTTAGCGGTCCTGTGCAGTGATCCATCCAGTTAGTGTCAAGGCACAGTTCCAGAACTGGGGCATGTAATCTCTAACTGCTTGTCCTAATAATCCAGTCCTTCCTCAAACAACAGCACCCAGCAATACCCAGCCCCAGAACACGTGACGTCACCGAGGTTCACTGAGTAAGGACACCAATATTTTCTCCCTGTCAGATCTCCTTTCAGCTTAATAGGAACTGATTTGTCATAACCTTGTCAAACCTGAGGAGGTATGATAAATGTGCACAACTGTTCATCACAGCACTGTTTATGATAGCACATAATTAACAACTTAAATGTCCATCAGCAGGAGAATGCTCAAATAACTTGAGATTTATCGTCATAGTGGAGTATTTAACCTTAGGTGGGAGGGAATATAATTTATTTGATGAACCTCTGATTTGTGTTGGCATTCAGGCATTTAAGAAGAAGCCTCTTGCAAGGTTTAGGAAAAAGGATACCCACTTTTCAGGATTGGGGCCAGGCACTACATTTATCATATAGTCACTTGTCTTTTGTTGTCTCCTGCTTCAAAAGCACCTTTCTTTGTGGGGAAGCTACTTGGAAAAAAATATGAAGTGTGTGATGTGGCAGGAACTTCTGTGAGGTGAAGACAATACCACCAGCAGAATTTTAATGTGAAATTGCCATGGGAATTTGTTCAGTGATAATGGGGTTACGGGGCTTTAAGAAGAGAGGCCAAGGTGAGTAGGGTGTGAGCAACAGAGAGCAGTAGGCTCTTTGCTGTCTTCCCTTCTGCTCAGTTCAACATTTTCAACTGCAGGGAACATTAGCTTCCTGAGGATTTAGAGATATCCTTGTCTATCGATGCAGTTTTGGTTGAGTGAGCATACCGGGCAGGGCTGGACCACCAAGCTTTCTGTGTCCCTTAGAGCTATCATAGACTAGCCCTAAAGTCAGATACAGGTCACCTTTTACTCTGGATGGCTGGAGCCATATGCAATGGAGCATGGAAAGCTTAGGACAGTTCCTCCCCAAGGGAAATTCTCACTTGCAGGATCATATCCCCAGGTGCCTGCAGGCAAAATGACCTGCCCCTCACATACACAAGTGGCTCCTCTGCTTACTAGCTTGTCCTTTCTTGAGTCTCCTGGAGGAAAGCAAGCACAGGCAGCTATCAGAGGGATTGACGGGGGCCAGAAAGAGGTCTCCATAGGTACCCTGGGTCATCACTATTATGTCAACATTGAAAATGGGGAATTTGTGGGACTTGCCTGCTATTATAGACTCAATGTGCAGCATCCTGTAATGTCTTCCTAGAATGGGCTCAAGGTGCTAACTTAGTTCATTCAGACAACCACACAGGAAGAAGAATTCCCTTGTGTGCCGCCATCTTCCTCAGCTCGTATCTCCATGACGGTCAGCACTACCACCAGGATTTTGAAACCTGTGGATGGCAATTTTGCCCACCTCTGGGTAAACTAGGCCACCAGTTATGTTGTCGTCAAGTGGAGTTATGACCCCTTGATCATTGTGTAATTATGGAACATATCAAATTTAATAAATAAAGCATTATAGACACAGTTAAAGCACCTTCCTGCTGCTCCCCCTTCTTCTGTAATTCATTTTTCCTCTTTCCCACCTCAAGGGTAATAGCTGTCCTGAAATTGTAGAGTAGTTTTGCCTGGCGTGTTGCATACTGCAATACATATAAGTAAATTTTAAGACTATTCTCTGTGTTTTTAAATTTTCAATCATATCACACACTATGAACATCCATTTGCAACTGCTTATTTAACCTAACATTATGTTTCCAACGTTTTTCCATTATGAAACATATGTCTTCATTTTTATTGCTGTAGTGTGTGCCACTACATAACAATGTCACAATTTATCTATTTATTCTCTTCCTGATGCTCTCTTGTGTTTCTCTAATATTTTTCGGTTATTAGAAAATATTATACAGTTAGTTGGGCACTGTGGCTCAAGCCTATAATTCCAGCACTTTGAAAGGCCAAGACGGGAGGATTGCTTGCACCCAGGAGTTCAAGACCAGCCTGGGTAATATGGCTAGACCCTGTCTCTACAAAAAAAAAATTTATACTATTTAACTTTTTATATAAAACTTCAAATTTATAAGGAAAAAGTGCAGACCACCAGTTCTAACAAAAAGGTGGGGAGTGGACCCAGACATGTACAGCCAATGCACAAATGTGGAAACTTCAGTGGCCAACACACATTTGCTAACGTGCTTAACCTCACTAATCGTCACTAGCAAAAGGGCTCGATTCCATATCCATGTATGTTTTGGGAAGAAGTTAAGCGAGGTGACACTCATGCACTGTTGGTAAGAATGTAAACTGGGAAGACCGCTTCAGAAAGAAATGTGTTATTATTCAGTGCAAACTCTATGACCTGCTGGTCCTGTTTCAGAGGATGGCTCTTCTCTCTACTTCTCCTATCTAGCATAAGACAATAGGACAAGAATCATTATTCGACTTTCCCAGTCAACTGGGCACCTGACATGCCCAGCTACAACTGCAACCAAGACAATAAGCAGAGCACCCTGAGAGGGCCCTTGGTTAGTTTTGGGGGCAGCAGGCACCCAGGAGTGATGAGAATCAGGTTCACATTTTCATCATTGCAACAGCTGCAGCTGTTTCCTTGGCTTTGCCAACCACACATGGAGAGCTGACAGCTGGGCGCTGATTTCGGCACTTGAGCCCCAAAGGCTGCAAGACTGAGTTCTGAACTCTCCAGGAACATGTAACCACTTCATCGTCCATGGCATGTGGGCATGGAGATAGGAAGAGCCCTCTGGAAGCAGCCACCTATACTCAGAGATCCCTTACCCAATCAGGGAAGAAGTGAGCCTAACTCACGGTCCTCACACAGTGGGCCTAGAGCCAGGAAGAACTCTCCCACACAGTGGGAGAAGCCAGACCTTAAGAACTACTGCCCAAGAGAGTGACTGGGAATTATGTTCATGCAGGTCCATAAAATAAGGGAGGTTCCAGAAGAGGAAGGAGGCCTGACAGGGAAGGTAACACCAGGAGTGGCGATTAATGACATCAGTAACTGTAGGGAGGCTGGCATCAGATGAACACCTACCTGGTGCCAAAACCATTGAGCTAATCAAAAAAAGAAGTGGTCTGGGGTACTGGTGGAACAATTAGTTTATAAAAGGCTCTAAGGAATAATGTGAAATAGTTGGACCAGAACCAAAGGTAACAGTAAATTACTATTCTCCCTCACTCCCTACTTCTGAAAAAGCTGTGTCCTTTTCTTTTTCATTTTTATTCATTTTGACAGGAAAGAGATCCATTGTGAAGCCAATCATCAATTCACGGACTGTTTATCTGTACTGGTTAGAGGAAAACAACTGTCACCTGTTTTATTTATGGAGACAAAGTTCTTAAAAAAGAAGAGTACATTGTAATAGACACAACAAATCCATAACATTATGGTTACTGAAAACATAAGTTTTTATTATGGCCAAGTCACTTCTTTACAAATCATGTTTCTAAAGAGAGTAGGATATATGAAGGCATAGTAAAAAAAAATTAAATTAAAATAACCGAATAGCTTCAGTCATTTTTTATAACAGTTTCATTGGGATAAATTCACAAACCATAAAATTTACTCTTTCAAAGTATATAATTCTGTGCATTTTAGTATATTCACAGAGTTGTGCCACCATCACTACTGTCTAATCCTAAAACATTTTCATCACCCCAAAAAAGAAATTCCATACCTATTAGCAGTCATGCTGCATCTCTTTCTTGCCCACCCCTCAGCCCTAGGCAACCCCTAATGTCTCTATGAGTTTACCTATTCTGGGCATTTTATATAAATGGAATCAATAATATGACTGGCTTCTTTCCCTTACCATAATGTTTTAAAGGCTTATCCATGTTGAGGCAGATATCAGTATTTTATTCTTTTTTGTAATGGAATAACATCCATTGTATGAACCACGTTTTGTTTACTCATTTACCATTTGATGGACATTAGTTTCCATCTTTTTTGATCAAGTGGCTCCTGCTTGGATGACTGTAACATCAAAAAGATACCTCATGGCATATGTAAATCCACTTATCTTTGCATCAGGTAATTGTATTTAATCAATGCAAGCTAACTGCCTTTGTCACAAGCAATCGAAAGACTTTGACACTATCATAACTCTCTTGAAATACGTTTGGGAGCCAGGCACAGTGGCTCATGCCTGTAATCCCAGCACGTAGGGAGGCCAAAATGGGAGAACTGCTTGAGCCCAAGAGTT
Organism: Tarsius wallacei; assembly: GCA_963574415.1. NCBI lineage: Eukaryota > Metazoa > Chordata > Mammalia > Primates > Tarsiidae > Tarsius > Tarsius wallacei. The sequence continues at coordinate 4,481 of CAUYQG010099972.1, forward strand.
CAAGACCAGCCTGGGCAACACAGTGAGACTTTGTCTCTCCAAAAAATACAGAAAAAGTTGGGCGTGGTGGCACATGCTTGTAGTCCCAGTTGCTTGGGAGGCTGAAGCAGGAGTATTGCTCAAGCCCAGGAACATGAAGTAAGCTGTGATCGTGCCACTGCACGTCAGCCCGAGCAACAGAGTAAGACCTTGACTCAGGAAGGAAGGAAGGAAGGAAGGAAGGTAGGAGGGGAAAAATGAAATACATTTGGGATTGCTTTCTTTGAACATATATATATTTTCCTGAAATAATAGTTATAAATGTTTACCAGAGAGAATAGTCCTGCACATAAAAAATGATCTCAACTAAATTAAACCTATACACATGAATTTAGAAGTGAAAATGCATGATAAAAATATTGTTGCTGTTTGTGGTTGCCATATCCGAGACCAATCAATATTTATTGTTATTTTTAATCACTACCATATCTCTATTGTGATGTAATACATTTTTTCAAGGTCAGTCTCTAGGCCTCCTGGATACCGTTGGAACCTGAGCTTCAAAAACACTCTGTTGACTTTTCAAAACTAGAGTCAGGATTTCAGTTAGGTCAATATTTTTTCAATTTGGGTTCATCAAATAAAGTTGGCTTGCTCTGGGCCCAACAGCAAGTGCAGATGCCTGCTAGCTGGGAGTGGATACAATTTCAGCCACGTGGGAGACTTGCATTGCTCAGCCTTTTGTCTTGCTGGTGTCTTACACACACTCCTGTTGTGTTTATACACCATGGGTTACACTGTTGTTACTGGACACTTGGTGTGTTTGGGGAAAGAAACCCTTGATCTCATATTATCTGACTCTACAGGGTTTTTTTTAAATGAACATTTGGCAGAAATGTTAGTGAAAAAATCCTGTCAGAAATGCCTTCTGGCCATTGCCAGACCATCATGGCCATTGCAGCCATTGCCTTTCTAGACTTTGATATGGCCATGTGCTTTCTGAGCTATGGCTGTGCTGTGTTTCCAGGCCTTGGCCCGCTCCCCTACCTTGGGGAGGTGAATCTCTTCTTTTTCTCTCTCTCTTTCTAATTTACTTTTAAATAAACCGTATTTTCTAATCTAAAAAAGTAATGCATTCTGACCCAAATTAAGACTCAAATTATCTTCATTATTCAGAGGAAACCTATTTTTTTCCAATACGCTATGTTTAAAAGCCTGCACATCATCACAGGAATCCTCAGCATTTGAACTCACGTAGGTTCCAGAATAAATCCACACTCCTTCAGGGATCCAGCCCCTTATCACAGCAAAGTGCCTTAGAGATAGAGTCAGGTGTTAGCTCAGAGGCATCTCACATCTGTGAGGCTGTCAGACACCCAGATCTGGAGCTGTTGAGGATCAATAGAACAATCTGTATTCTGAGCCCAAGACTCATTATTTTGGGGATTAATACCTTGGTAATGAATCAGTTCAATTCCAGCCAAATTTTGTGTTTTTTCATTTGGAACACTGACAGTTGGCTAGAACCATGGGCTAATGATGGCATGGGATTGACTTTGCAAGCCCACTAAATAGAGAGCAATATGCTCAATTTTGTGGAAGGTGTAACCATGAATTAGCAATAGTGCATTTTACCATGCTAACCCTCTCCCTATTAATGCCCAAATCAAATGCAATACAGGTCTTTGTCTGCTTTAGGGACCCTCTACTTCTTTCTATTCAGCATCTAATTAATTATGTAATAGCAGGAAGGAAATAGAATCAAATCCAGTTATCTCTAGCAGCAACTCGGAATAGGATTAGATGCAACCACTGCAGAAGGTACGTAATCCACTAAGTACCTTGCTTTCGCATCAATTTCTGCAACTTTTGCTGCTTCAATCTAGGGTTTTTTTCTGGTTAAATTCGAACATTTTTCTCTGGGGTATTTCATATTAGGACTTATGAGTGGAACTACTTCTGCAGATAGGGAAATTAGTTAAGTGACAAGAGATGCCATCTCCAGTTGAAGATTCAGTTTGTTTGTGTATCTCTTCCTGAAATCTCTGAGATTTTTGGACCAGACAATTTCAGAATTTTATTAGAAAGAAACATGGGGGGGGGGGAATGGGGATGATTTCTTTCTCAAGCATTCTCTAAAATCACTTCAAAGAGAGAGTAAGCAACAGGAGATCTCAAGGACTCTGGCCTGACATTCTTCCACCAGCGCTTCTGAGCCCACCCCTGAGTAAGTGGCTGAATGAGTGAGTGAGTATGAGTCTCTTGGGCCAGTGATGCCCACAGCTCTGCCAGCACTCTCTTGGCCAGAGACGACAGCTGCCTCTGAACATCATGCTGCTACGGACTAACGCCCCTGCATGCTTCACTCATCCATCCTCAACAAAGCTGAAAAGTCAACAGCATTCGTGGCGAATCAGGCCAAGTTGTCAGACAAAGGTGTTTTCATTTCCTTTCTCAGATCTGTTAAGAGGAGTTTCTGTTTTATTTTAAAGTAAGTTGTTTTCCCCAGGAGTTGATATAGCACCTATTACTTGCCAGGAAAATGTGGAGGGAGGTGGCAAGCAAGGGGATTGTCCCAAAATGGTTCTCTGCTTTAAGGATCTATTTCAAGGCATATTTTCCCTACCCACTCCCCACTCACATCTTTACTACGCTGGCTGTTCAAACGTACCGGGGGAATCTGTGCTTGTTTTCTACACTGCTGTAGCAGAGTTTACAGCATGGCTTCATGCACACTGTTTCAGTTCAAATACATACCCTCCCATACCCTCTCAAACTCCATTGTCAACTAATTCTTACTATGATCTATAAAGCAAGCAAGAGACTCTAAACTTTACAACGCAATAAGAATTAAAATTTTGGATGATAAAAGTTATTACACATGAGTGAGTTTGTCTCTCCAAATCAATGAAATAAATTAGGTTCCCTGCTTTGTAGCATATGGCATCCTCAGAATTGCCTTCATATAATTATAACTCTGTTTATTAAAAAGAATTATGTAACAATATGGTTGATTTATTCCGATGTGATTGGCTTAGTTACTTAATTGGACCAAACAATATACCCAAGATAAAATTAATTTAATTAGCAGGTTCATTTCCGGATGACTAGAACCCCTCGCGTGTTTTGATAATCTTCTGAGAAGGCATGCACGCAAATAAGCAAAGTTCAAGAATACTTGGACACCTGTATGGCATATTAAGAGAGGAAATAGAAGAAACAGAGCTGTATTCCTGAGCACCTTCAGCCAGAAAGTTGAAAAATAATATTTTACGGGCAACCCCTTCGGGTCCCCTCCCTTTGTGGGAGCTTTTCTGTCCTCTCAATAAATCCTGCTTTAAAAAAAGAAAAGAAAAGAAAAATAATACTTCACCTCATGCTCAACTCTTTTTTCAAAGAACAGACATATAGTCCTAGGGCCTCTCCTTCCTAAGTTAACGAAGATCCAGTTACTAAAATTTTTAGCTTCATTTTTTTTCTACTCTATCATCACAGTAGTGATCTCCAGTAGCCAGGTCATTGGTGGTCTGAGGGCCCTAATGTGAAGTCTTGAGTGTGAACTTGAGCTGAGTAGGTACCAGGCTGCATTCTTCTTTTCTGGGGATATGGAATACCATCTTGCAAACTTGTACCATTGTGCACAAGTGGATTATAGTGAGTAGAGTGAGATGGACGAGGGCAAAGTTACCACAGCTATCACAGGAACAACTCCAAGTCTATATATCCAAATAATTCCAGGGTCAAGAACTATGTCTTCCCACAAGCTTTCTATCTGATCTCTCTGCGCGTGCACGCGCGCGCACGTGTGTGTGTGTGTGTGTGTGTGTGTGTGTGTGTATGTCCTCTTCTCATTCTAACCCATTCTGTATAATGCCACTATTTTTTGTTTGCTTATTTCTTTTTTGTTTATGCATATAGATCCTACTACATTCCAAAAAATAGACCCGATGTTGCTTTACTACTGCTAGGTTACTCTTGCACTGCCCCTTTGATCATATGTTATTTCTCTGTTTGGGACTAGATGGCTTCCCATCAACTAAGCTAGAAAGGAAAGTCACACCTCCTCAGCCTGGCATTCAAATCCTGCAAGTAACCTCTTCCACCATTTTCCTCCAGCTTTGCCTCCCATGATCCCAGAGTGGGTTCTGATATGGAGGTGCATGGGACCACCTGCCTTTTCCTCCCTTGACCATCTCTTCCTCCTTTTCTGTGCCCTCCATACCATAGCTCATTCCATATTCTATTCTGAATGCATATGTGTGCATGTGCATGTGCGTTTGTGTGTGTGTGTGTGTGTGTAATTTTGGTGTTAAACACTGTTACTGTTTATATACATCTAATGGTTTCATTTACACTGACTGGCTGTGACCCTCTTTTTCTCCCTAGTGCCTCCTAGTACAGCAGTCTAAAGTAGAATTCCGTGATTATTTGGTTGAATGATAGCTCATTATTATTACTGTTATTGTTATAGTAATGTCAAAGATTATTATAGCTATTTTATTATTATTGATGCAATGCTTTGGAGTTTCTGCCCTTCAGCCAATAAAGCATTGCCCATGGAAGCAATAATATGTGCATTTATTCACTATCCTACATCCATTATGGACTTTAACCCATTGTTTTCAGAAACTTCTCCTCTTAAAACAACTCTGTTTCCCAGGAGTTCATTAATTATTCGAGTCAACATATCTTTCAGGATGTGTTGACTTCCATTGTACTGTCTATTGAGTCTGTGTGAGCTGCAAACAGACAAGATCTCTGAGGGTGGTATTATGGGTTTTTCCACCTCCAGAAAAGCTGATGAGAGACAAAATTCCCAATCCCCTGATTCTGAGCCCTTTGATGATGCAGCACATGTGGCACGAGTGATAACATATTTTCTGCATGCAGTACTAACCAGGCAGAGAAAGGGGAGCAAATTCAGACAGTCCCCTTGGCTCTGACTCTTTGTTTCAGTGTAGTTAGATCAGAATTGTACTGCATCGCATTGAACTTGGGTGCTTTGATTTCCTTTGTTGTAGGAACAAAACTGTAAAAGAGAGAATAGAACAGAGGAGCTTCTATAATAAGCATTGAAGAGATCGAGGAAATCTATATTGAACAAAAGACCCATTTATCAGTGCCATGAAGACCCTTTGAATAACCACAATTTTTTTTGCTTTAAAGTTTTTTATCCTTGTGAACTGATGCAATAGGTGTATCTCTAAAGCCTAGATTAAGATTTTTGCACACAATAAAGGGAGATAAAAATAAGATTTCCAAAATAAAATTAGAAATATTAATTACCATTGGGGTGAGTCCACTAAGTGTCATGTATTATTCCAGGTGTTTTTTTCCTATCAATTTATTTAATTACCAGAACAGCCCCATGAGCTATATATCATTCCCATTTTACAGATGAAAAAACTAAGTTTTAGAAAGTAATAAAGTCAGGTTTGGCACTCAAATGCTAATCTAAACTCTGGACTGTGTTTACCTAGGTGTTCTGTTTAACAAGGCAATGGGACAACTCCTTTCTATAGATCGCTGGGATATTAACCACAAATTAGACCTGCAATGTCTTACAAAAAATGACATACTACATAATAAATCAAAGAAGCTCTTCATTTTTTAGTTGATTGAAAAATCATCTATGTTATAGATACTGATGAGGCTGCCAGTAATTTCAAGAACTGGAGGGTGCATTCACTTCCAGCTAATCCAGACACACTGCTCTTGACTTGGGAGCCAGTACCCCAAGGAGACTGAGACATTCCGGAGACAGATTGACTCTGAAATACATATTAAAATGCACACATCTTGAGATTGAAGAAACGGGAAATTGAAGAGCAAGGACATCATCATAGGATTCCAACCATAAAACCTCCTACAAAAATCAGTCTCGACCTTCAGCTCTTTGAATATTCATAGAACCATAGGAGGCTGATGACCTCATAACTCATAAGAACCAACATCTCCAAGTTCAGTCATTTATTATCATGGATTTACCAGAACAGCACCATGTCCATGCCCATTTCTATACTTATTACCTGACATAATCCCTTTTGTACCTGACCTCAAACTACTGACTTTACCACAATTATATTCTTGTCTTTCTTCTTGCTTGGTGATGTCTTCTCCATCATACCCCAGACTAAGACTTTAATTATCCCTTATAAATTTATGAGCCATAAATCTACATCTCTGACCTTGACCAATTTTCTGATTTTTATCTCCTCATTTTACATCTTTATCTTTGCTGCAAGTTCAGTTTGCCCCAAATGAGTTACCTGTCTTCTCCTCATATCCCTACTCACCAGATTGCACCTTTTTGCTAATGGTACCATCAGCCATCTGAGCACCCAAGCATAAATCTGGGAAATAATCCTGGGTTCATAATCCTTCACCCCATTTACCATATCCCATCAACCACTGAATCCTCTTCATTCTATCTCTTCCAAATCTTCCACCATTACTGTTGTCTCCCTCTGGTGGCTTATTGCTGTTACCTTTGTGACTGGCATTCCCATCTCCATGCTCACCCGTCACAGTTCATCCTTCTACGGGAGGTATTCATTTTTTTGAGATTCAGCTTAAGCACACGCTCCTTCCTAAAGAAAGCTTTCCCTGGATTGACTATTTCTTTCTCCCTATCACCTATCACATTGAATAGTGACTGTGTTTACCTCATCGATTCCCTCTCTAAGCTATAAGCTGGACAACTATTTATTTTTGTATTCCCAGTGCTCAGAACAGGATAGGTAGTCAAAGTTTTATTGAATTGAATATCGCCAACTTAAATTCTGATCTTCAATGACTTCTGTGTATTCTAGACCTTTCCTTTACAACTACCCAGCTTGTCTCATATTTTCCCTAAGTCTTCTTTTCCTGATGGATACTTGCACGTTACCCTACTATTCTTGACTCTATTTCAGGGAACTTCCAGATGCTGGTCACTGTCTTCTGGAGACAAAAATGACCGTTTTAGAATCAAGCCTGAATATCAAAATGTGGTCCAAGCCTCATGGGTGCGGTAGTCTCCTTTGATACTCCTGTATGATCTGTACTTGCAATGCAGCCAGAAGTTGTGAGAGGTTTCTTAGACGCCTATCAAGGATAATTAAACATGAAGATATGTTTTCACATGAAATGATTATTTCTCAATAATTTTTTCTAAATTTGAGTGCAAGACTTTACACTTCTATTAGTTTCAACTCTTTCCTTTTTGCCTTTCAAGATCTTTTTGATTCTTGGTTATGTCATCTGACATTAACTATCGCTCCCAGTTTTGAGTCACTTGAAGATTTGATTAATGGTTTCTCTCTTAAGTTTATACAGAAATAAATATTCATATGTTCATTCAACCTCTGTTTTAAGTTGGATGTCCTTTCTCAATATCTGTAACTTCTTATTCTTTTTTTTTCTAAGTTTCTCGCAGTTAACAAATAGCCTTCTGTTTATCTTGATTTCTTTAAGTGTGCTTATCACTGGACCATTTATAATAAGGAGTCTTAGAAATTTTTAATCAATTGAAGAACATCTTTAAGGAAATTTCTCCAAATCATTTCATTATAGACTATGGTATATAGATATGAGATTTATGAGATAGGTGTACAAGAAAAGAGCATACAACACAGGTGACTTCAAAAAGTTCACTTTTCTCAAGTGTTAAAAAAAAAGAGCCATATAGGATATTCGAAGAATTTGTCCATGTTAAACAGAACAAGAGATGATTTAAGAATAAAAGATCACAGAAGCCACATGAAAATAAGAAAATGTACTTAACACCTTAGATGTTTTATATAGTACCAAATATTTGTGATTTGCCTCAGAATTTTTCCTTTTAATCTAGAGGTTTCAGCTTTAAGTCAAATGTGCCATAACATGCACAATCAATAGTGGTAAGCAGACCTCTAGAAGTGGAATTTAAAGAGTACGAAATGAAACCAGGAAGAAACAGTACTAAGAATAACAAAGAAGCAATTGTTAGGACTTCAGAACAAAATGTCAAGGCCACAGATTAGAATCATAATACCAGCAGGAGGAGAATTTAAAAGACCCTAAACTCAGAAAGAGAAGTCAAAAAAACACAGTGTAGCTCGCAAAGCCAAGGTGACAAGGCAGGAGAAGAGCAGGGCCAGCATGGTGAAGCTTTGAGACACATGAATCAGAAGACTGGGCCAACGTGCTGAGAGACCCTGAGATCTTACCTCATTCGGAAAAAAAGTTCACAGTCTGACGTTGACAGGACTGTAGAGGAGATGTTTCCTGCAAAGAATCCCCTCCTTCACAATTTAATATGTCAGTATTTCTACTTGTCCTCCTTACCTAACCACTCAGGCACCTTTTAAAAGGTATAGATGCGTATTCACTTTCAGTGCCAGTTGTGTGACCAGTCACCTGATGAGCTTCCCAATCTTCTCCTCTTCTCCATGACTTTTCATGGGCCAACTTTCTCTAAAAACATTTTTGATTATTCAAGATGATTACATCCCTAATCACAGAGCCTTCCTTTTGACACTGTGTTTTAGATCAGCAAACTTGCAAAGCAGTGTAGGCCATTTCTTGTTTCCAGTTTGATACACTCTGAGTTTAACTAGGATGTCTCAGAGCAATCAGCCAGTTCCTTGACTTTGCCATGTTAGTCACATTAGTCACATTTTTCCTATTTCTGTTTCCTCTTAATCCACATATCTATTCACACCTGCCCACCCATAGAAGCCTATGCAGAGATCATTTTCAGATGTTGGCAGAGTGCATACACACTAAGGCAATGTATAACTTGTAAGTAATGATGGAATTAATTAGCCAGAAACAATTATAAAACTTGATAGATAGTTTTGGGGTATATATATAATTTCAAAAGGAAGTGACTCTCAGGAATTGTGAAGCCGGACTTGGTTAGGGTCATGCTGCAGTCTCCTGCTTGGGATTGTCTGATGGTCCTCTTTGCTATATACAAGAATGCTGGCCAGGCTCAGTGGCTCAGCCTGTAATCCCAGCACTTTGAGAGGCCGAGGCGAGCAGATTGATTGAACTCACAGGTTTGAGACCACCCCGGGCAACTTGGAGAGACCTCGTCTCTACAATAAAGAAAACATTAGCCGGTTGTGGTAGTGTGCGCCTGTAGTTCTGGCTGCTTGGAAGGCTGAGGCGGAAGGATTGCCGGAGTCCAGCAAGTCGACGCTAGGGTGACCATGAGTGTGCCACTGCACCCCACCCCCCAAAAAAAGAATGCTGATCTTGGGTCCTGGCTTTCCAGTCCTCCTTGGGCCCTCCACTTCTCTTTGAGGGTTGACTGCTCCAGTTTTTAGCAGATCTATCAAGTTTGATAAAATTTATGATCTTTAGTGTTCATAGGTTCAGGATGTTTTTACTGGAGAACTTAGAAATTCAACATTACCCACAAAGTGCAGGCAGTGATTAACATTTTCAGCCTAATTGTTTCATTAATCTTGACTCTTGCTTTAAGTTGTCAAAGCCCTGGAAAGACTATACCAAGGAGGAGATTATTTGTGAGTTGCCACTATATTCTCCTCTCAAGGATCTATTTATACATTTGGGTTTCCTTGATTGTCATTGCATTGTCAGCTTCTAGATTTGAGCTAGCAAGAGCAGGTGCACAATACAAATGTACTGCTTAAATTTGACCAAGCTTCTTCCTAAATCCTAACAGTTTGTTTTCAGTGATTTTTTTTTCAACAGGAACAGAGCAATGCTGAACCCACGGTCATTAATTTATCCAACTGATATTCCACAGCCTCCTATTATGAACACATAGAGCACATCCTATGTAGGGTGGATAGAAAAAAAGTGATTCCTGCTCTGAAAAAGTGAGCAGTATGATGGGGGAGGCAGAAACTGAACACATAAAAAGAAATAAATAAGGGTAGTGTTTTCAGAAGTTCTGAAGGAGAAGAACAGGGACCTGTAAGACAATGAATAGGACATTCTACATTGGCAGTCAGAGGAGGTCTCTCTAAGAAGATGATGTTTAAGGTGAACTCTGAATAATGATGACAGAGAGTGCAGAAAGAACATGCCAGGGAGTGAAAAGAGCCAGTGGGAAGATCTGAGATGGTGCTATGGTTAGCTACTGCTGTATAACAAACCATCTCAGACCCAGTGGCTTAAAACGTCAACCAATTTGTTGTGCTCATGGATTCTGTGGGTCAGGAATTTGGACGGAATGCAGTAGGGATGGCTTTTCTCTGCTCTATGTTATGCAGAGCATCAACTAGAAAGACTCATAACATCTGGGTAACTTGAATATCTAGGGGCTAAAATTATCTGGAGTTATTAGGACTTTACTTACATGTCTGGTGCATGTGCTAACATGAGGCTTATAGGCTAGACTCAGTTGGGGCCGTCAATCTGAGCATCTGCACATGGCCTCTCCACTGGCTTGGGCTTCCTCACAGCCTGGGGCCTCAGGGTAGTCATATTTCTTTCTGTCTTTTTTTTTTTTTTTTTGAGTTGGAGTCTCACTCTGTCACCCAGGCTGGAGTGCAGTGGCATGCTCCCGGCCACCACAGCCTCGACCTGCTGGGCTCCTGCGATCCTTCCGCCTCAGCCTTCCAAGTAGCTGGAACTACAGGCATGTGCTACCATGCCCGGCTAATTTTTGATTTATTGTAGAGATGAGGTCTCTCCAAGTTGCCAGGGTGGATCTCAAACCCTTGGGCTCAGGCAATCCTCTCTCCCCGGCCTCCCAAAGTGCTGGGATTGCAAACTGAGCCACCGAGCCCGGCCTGTCATATCTTTTACAAAGTGACTCAGGGCTTCAGGAGTGAACAGCAGATGATTCCTAGCCATTTGTTACTTCCCCTTGGAAGTGTGGTGGGCAGAATTATGTCCCCCAAAATTCATATATTGGAGTTGTAACTTCTAGCACCTCAAAATGTGAGGAAACAATGGGTCAAAATGGAGAAAGGGTCTTCAAAGAGGTAATTAAGGTCAAAAAAAAAAAAAAAGTCATATAGATGAGCCCTAATCCAATACGATCCATATGACTGGTGTTCTTGTACGAGGAAGAAATGAGGACAAGGACAATACAGACCAATGGATGAACGTGTGAAGACACGGCAAAAAGACAGCCATCTGCAAGGCACAGAAAGAGGTCTCAGAAGAAATCAAAACTGCTGACACTTTGACCTTTGATTTCTAGCCTCCAGAACTGTGAGAAAGTAAATTTCTGTTAAGGCACCCAGTCTGTGGTATTTGTTACGGCAGCCTGAGCAGACTAATACATCATATAACCATCACTTCTAATGTACTCCATTGACCAGAGAGCAGTCACAGAACCACCCAGATTGAAAAGAAGGAGACATAGGCCCCACCTCCTAATATGAAGAGTGTCAAAAGATGCAGGGCCATGTTTTAAAACTGCAACATGTTGTAAGGAGCTGGCAGTTTGAGAAGCTAAAAGGCCATTGTTGCTCAGACATGACCTGCTACCATGGGAAGTGTGCTACAGTGGGAAGAAATAATGTCAGAAAGTCAGCAGGGATCAGTGATTTGAGAACATTTTGGGCCACAGCAAAAAAAAAAAACTCAGATTGTGTTCAAAATGCAGCAGGAAGGTTTTAGAAGGTTAAACAGGAGAATGACATTTTAATTTCTATTTTTTAAAAGGAATTAATGCTGTTGAGGGGAAAGGTTCAATAGGAAGCAGAGTGACTGCTTGTAAGGCCAGCTGAGCAGCTCGGGTGAGCACAGCTATTGGCCTGGATGAAGATAGCAGCAGTTAAGGTAATCATGAATGGGCATCAAATAGGGTTTGAAGGTAAAATTGACAAGACTTGAGGAAGAACTGAGTGTGAGTAGAGAAGGAACTGAAGATATAAAGGATCACCACTGGGTTCCTGGCTTGAGAAACCAGTGATGTTATTTACTGGGGTGGGAAAAACTTGAGAAAATACAGACCTAAAGACTTACCGTGGACAGGTAAGAATCATTTAAACTTTCCTCAAAATGAGTTTAGCAAATCTCCCCTAAAACAGTAATTCAGAGGTGGGAAAGATCTCCTCATTATTACTTTTTGTTTTATTTAGCACAAGGGAAGTAGAAATTCAATATCTGGACAAATGCCAGAAACTTACCTCTAACTAGTCCAAGTCCTCTATATCCTCTCTTCATTTAAATATGTAGTCTTAATATACGAAGAAGAACTGAAAACTGTTCTTTTAATTTAAAAAAAAAAAGAGTTAGACCTGTTTGACTATCAAACTCATTTTATAAAGGAGAAATAACACTTCTTTTAAGAAAGAAGTAATTGCAGTTTGTCCAAGAAAATACTTGGGGAAATATTAGAACTCTTTATACACGTAGGAAAGAATAGAGCTATAAGCAGAATTGAATATAAATCTCATTTTTTAAAAGAGGAAATAACACATATTATTTTTAAGAACAACAGGAATAACTTGGTTTCTAATGAAATAATTGGCAAAACATAAGGAGAGTTCTGAATAGCCTGGGAGAAGAATGGAGCCATACGGAATAATCTGTGGCTTTCTCCAGAAGGCAGTCATGTCTAAGATTTGGGCCAATATACATAAAAAGAAATAGAAGCAAAGTCCTAACCTATTTAACCCTAGAAAATTAATTAGATTTATTAGAGGCCATAAGTAAAGTAGAAGAAGTCAGTAGTATACCAGGAAGTAGTGTAAGCCCTGGGCCAAACTTTTTTTATTTTTATTTTAATTTTTAAATATGTGGGGTACAATTCAGGGTTAGGTATACAAATATTCATTATGCAGGTACCCTTGTTGATGAGATGTGCCTCCCCCCGCCCAGCAGTTTCCCACTACTGCCAATCCATTTCTTATAGTATTACCATAGTTGTTCAAGATTTGCCTATGAGTGAGAACATGATACTCGATTCTTTGTTTCTGTGATAAATCACTCAATATTATAGTCTCTAAGTCCATTCAAGTTGTTGCAAAGTTCATAATGTTGTTCTTCTTTATGGCTGTGTAATATTTCATCGTGTATAGGTACCACATTTTTTTAATCCAGTCCTCCTTCGATGGGCAGCATGGTTGATTCCATGTTTTTGCTATTATAAACAAACATGCATGTGCAGCTATCTTTTTCATAAAATGATTTGAGTTCCTCTGGGTATATTCCTGGTAGGGGGATTGCGGGGTAGTATGGGAGGTCGATTTTTAGATCTTTTAGGAATCGCCACACTGTTTTCCAAAGAGTCTGTACTCGTTTATACTCCCACCAACAGTATTGAAATGTTCCCCTTTCACCACATCCTCTTCAGTATCTGTTGTTTTTTGAGTTATTGATGATGGCCATCCTGGCTGGAGTTAGGTGGTATCTTAGTGTGGTTTTAATTATGGTCCCCAACATTTAGACTAAAAAAATGGAAGCAGGAGTCATTGAAATATTTTGTAAAGGCACATCTGGATATTTCACTGATTTTTTTTTCCATTTTAATCTATAATTTTGCTTTATTATGCATACCTTGATGTCTAGATAATGGCAAACATTTTTATCAGAGAATAAATGCGTCTACATTGTTGTTCTGGCAGTATTTTCATATAGGAATTTTTTTTACTTATACTCTATGTTTATAACCATTATTTATGCCTGAAGGAAGAATGTGTTTCAGGTAAAAGCCGTCTGTTTGACTGCCAGTAGATTAAGCACCCTCTTATTAAGAAAATAATAGCTAACATTTATCGAGATCTTTTTATATGTCAAGTTCTATGCCAAGTCATTTAAATGCCATTCTTTTTAATCCAAATAGTCCTTATCAGAGATCTGCTATTTTTATATCCAGAAGACGGAAAACTCAGTTTTAGAGATTATATTAATCTTCTAGGGAATACCATAAGAAAACACCACAGACTGAGTGGCTTAAACAACAACAATTTATTTTCTTATAGTTCCGGATGCTGGAAGTTCAAAATCATGGTGTTATGAGGGTTGATTTTTGGTGAGACCCCTTTATTTGACTTGCAAATGACCATCTTCTCTTTGTGTCTTTACATGGTTTTTCCTCTGTGTACTCATAGAGAGATAGAGAAAGCAAAAGCGCTGCTGTCGCTTCCTCTTCTTATAAGGAAACAAGTTCTATTGGATCAGTGTCCCACCCTTAAGACCTCACTTAACCTTAAATATGTCCCTAAGGGCCCTATTTTGAGCACAGTTATATTGAGGGTTAGGACTTTCATGTATGCGGTAGGAGAGAACACGGTGCAACCCATAGCAAAAATATTGTGAAACTTATCCCAGGTCATATACCTAGGAAACACAGGATCCAGGATTAGAACCTGGGCAGCCTGACAGTAGAGCCTCAAGCCTCCAACTACTTTATATTTTCACTCACCAGACCTTATGTCTCATTAAGCTGGATTTCATTAAAATTAAAAATGCTCTGTGAAGGATACTGTCAAGAGAATGAGAAGGCAAACCACAGATTGGAAAAAATACTTACAAAAGACTCATCTGATAAAGGACTATTATCCAAAATATGCAAAGAAGTTATAAAATTCAACAACGAGAAAACAACGAGACTAAAAAATGGGCCAAAGACCTTAACAGACACTTCACCAAAGAAGACATACATATGGCAAATAAGTATTTGAAAGGATGCCCCACACCATATGTCATTAGGGAAATTGAAAATTAAAAGAAAGAAGGGCCCAGCAAGATGGTTCATGCCTATAATCCCAGCCCTTTGGAAAGCCAAAGTGAGAGGATCACTTGAGCTAGGAGTTCAAGACTTACCTGAGAAATATAGTGAGACTCTGTCTTTATGAAAAATAAAAAAATTATGTTGGCATGCTCCTGTAGTCCCAGCTACTTGAGAGACTGAGGTGGGAGGATTGCTTGAGGCTACAGTGAGATATGGTCACACCACAACACTCCATTCTGGGCAACAAAGTGAGACCTTGTCTCAAAAAACAAAATAAAACAGATACTACTTTATACCTATCAGAATGGCTAAAATCCAAAACGCTGACATCAAAGACTGCCAAGAATGTAGACCAGTAGGAATTTTCATTCATTGCTGGCGGGAATGCAACATGATACAGTCACTTTGAAGACAGTTTGGCAGTCATGCTTCTTGGTTTTTATCCAAATGAGTTAAAAACATGTGCCCATTCAAAAACTACACGTGGGCCCAGCTTTATCCATATTTGCTCAAACTTAGAAGCTACCAAGGTATCCTTCAGTAGGTGAATGGATAAATAAACTGTGGTTCATCTATACAAAAGAATATTATTTAGTACTCGCAATTAATGAGCTATAAAGTTATGAAAAGACTTGGGGGAGCCTTAAATGGGTGTTGCTAAGTGAAAGAGCCAGTTTGATAAGACTACATGCTATATGATTTCAACTATACTACATTTAGAAAAGGCGAGTAAAAAGATCAGTGGTTGCTGGAAGTTAGCAGGGAGAGAGGGGTGAATAGTTAGAGCACAGAGGATTTTTAGGGCAGTGAAATTATTCTGTGTGATACAATAAAGGTGGGTACACGTCATTATACATTTGTCCAAACCCATAGAATGTACAATACCTAAAGTAAACCCTAATGTTCACTACAATGGATGCTATGGACTTTGGGTAATAATGATGTATCAAGATAGGTTCATCAATTGTAGAAAATGTTCTACTGTGATACTGGGTGTTGACAGTGGGGGAACTGCACATGTGTGGGAGAAATGTCTTTACTTGATGCTTAATTTTGATATGAACTCAAAACTCTAAAAACTAAAGTCTATTTTTTAAAAAACCACATCTCATTGACCCATTCAACACAATTTTGGCCTTTGGTGCTATGTTAGAGGCCTGTGTGTGTGTGTGTGTGTGTGTGTGTGTGTGTGTTTGTCTTCCTTTTTAATTTTTTTGTTCAAAAAGATATAAATGAAGCAATTTAGTTCACATTACAGGTCGAATACTTTTAAATCCTAGAAATCCTAAGGGAAGCACAGCGGTATAGTAATAGTCCAATTTAGTAATACAATTTATATGTCTTGGTTAATAATGTAGGAGGAAATAAATTAACATTATGTTAATTAAACTTTAAGTTGGCCATACTTTGGGAGGTGTTATGAATGCAGCTGAAGAGAAAAAGTCAATATGCAAAATCCTAGAAAATCAAGATATAGTCAGGAAATTGCAGCACAGAGACAAATTCATACAACCTGAAACAAGAATATAAATGGAGATAACGTGAATGACAATAAATACTAAAAACAGGCATACTGGAACAACAATAATACTTATTACCTGTGCATTTGAAAGTTCTTTATACATAGTAAATGGTTTTATTATGCAG
Organism: Tarsius wallacei; assembly: GCA_963574415.1. NCBI lineage: Eukaryota > Metazoa > Chordata > Mammalia > Primates > Tarsiidae > Tarsius > Tarsius wallacei. Next base: position 20,736 of record CAUYQG010099972.1, read on the forward strand.
GAAAATAAAAAAAGCACAGAGAAGCTGTCAGAGAAAGCCACTGATCCTTGAAGCTGGAAAACAGAAGACTATTTTGAAACACAAAGGATGACTATATACATAGTTTGATGGGACAAATATGGGATAGACTCAAGAATAAAAAGCAGTGCCACAAAGCTAAGCATAGGCCTATAACAGCTTTTGCCCCAATCTTGAATTAATACAGTGAATAAAAAATTTTGAACTTTGCTTAAAACAAAAAGTCACAATTTTAGCATCTATTAATGAGTTATTTGCCTCCAAGTCAATAATTGTTTACTGAATCAGGCACCCATATCATACGAGAAATTATAACTTTGTTGATTTATCTTCTTTCTCCATCTTCCCCCAAGAACCTCACATCTTTGCAACACAAAGGAGGACCTGGGTTCAGAGGACAGGTACGCATATGAGCCTGTCTTACCTATTTTGGGATGCTGACTTGGGGTCCTTTCAACACAAAGCATCAGATGAAACATTTAAACATTAGCCACTTCATAAATATTTGTGGTGAATTACCTCAATAATTGCACATTTTAAAACTTGCAAAGCTTTGCTGGGCACGGTGGCTCACACCTGTAATCCCAGCACTTTGGGAGGACGAGGCGGGAGGATCACTTGAGCCCAGATGTTCAAGACCAGCCCGGACAACATAGCAAGATCCCATCTCTGCATAAAATTTAAAAAAAAAAAAAAAAAAGCTGGGCGTGGTAACCTGCACCTCTAGACCTCAAGTCCCAGCTACTTGGGAGGCTGAGTGGGAGGATCACTTGAGCTCAGGAGTTGGAGGCTGCAGTGAGTTGTGATCGTGCCACTGCACTCCAGCCTGGGAAACAGTGGGACCCTGACTCAAAAAAATAAGTAATTTTAAAAGATAAATAAGACTTGGAGAAGTTCAAAATAGTAGGGTAAAGTATTTTCAACAATTAACTGTTCTCCTCTTTTGCTATAGATGTTCTGTGTTTGTATTTGAGATGACATTTTAAAGCAAATAGAAATTATATTTTAATAGTACTCTGTCTTGGTTCATCTTTCTCACTGCTCCCGTCTGTTAATGCAGAAAATAGCGAGTCGTCCATAATTATGGAGCATCAGCACAAGGAAGAGCTCGGGAGCAGTAGCATCACCGAGCACAGCAAATGCTGCCCCACCATAGTCTCTTCCTTGCACAGATTGTTTTCAACTGTGTGTGATGCTCTTTATTGTGTCGGAGTGCCTAGTTTCAAAGAGAGCGTGAAGCAGAATGCGTGCTGCATAATAAGCACTCCATAGCTGTTTGTTTAATTAACCAATTAATTAATAATAGCATTCCTCTTCTTGAACTACTCGCAGACGAATTTGAACAAGAAACACTCACACACAATCATGAGTAGAGGAGTTTCATCATTTTACCACATCGCTTTCACCTGTGACTGAAGCAGTCCTACATTATGAGCTACTCAGTGTTCCCACCACCCCTACTGAGGCTAGACTTGCTTAAAGGAAGAAATAACAATAAATAATTGAAGAGGGTTGGGATGAAAAGAACAGGTATCCAAGAGGGATATAGGTCATATACAGTGTTTGTCAGCACACACGCATGCACACTCATACACACACAATCACCCGATTCAACAGCAGTGGTTAGGTGAAGTTAGATCTGACCCATGTTTGGTAACTTGCTGTAGCCTTGTCCCAGGCTGCAAACTCTGAAGACATGGCTGTGATTGGCAGAAAACAGAGTCATGCTAAGTGGATGTAACACTCCCTAAAGTTGATACAATGTTCTGTCTGCTTCTAGCTTTTTCTGATAAAAGTATTAAGAAATCCTGAAATGAACGGTCTAGGAGCGATGGTAAGATAATCCGGGAGGTCACAGATTGTAAAATAACCGTCTTTGATGGAGAATGTGCTGGGAGGAAGGAGAGCTGAAACTCAAGAGCCTGGGATCCATCGCAATTCAGCCACGCCCAGCATCATGATGTGACAGCTGGGAGGCTTGGGCAAGCAGCCCAGCGTCTCTGAGACTCCAGCGCCACCTCTGAAAAGTGGAAATAATGATATTCAACCTAGAGTGCTGCTGTGAGAATTAAACTGAGTACCAAGGATCTGACAGGAGGCAGAGGCCCAATCATATCAGTTTCCCTTTATGAAGTAAAACCTGAGGGCCTGTTAGATGCCTAACCCTAGGAAAGGGCCAGAGCCAGTGTTACACTTGGAGATACAGCTTGGAAAGCAAGATACTAAGAAAACCAAAGCTGCTCCTCTAACAGTTGGCTTAACATGAAAGCCTCACTCAGAGAAGAGCGATCTCATAGCATCATCATTGAAAACTAGATTTCAGGGACAGGTTTGAGCCAAATGGGTTGATTTTTTTTCCCTCCCTCAAATGCCAAGTATTCTGCTAACTACACTTAACCATGATTTTTCCATTCATTTTTCAGTATTTGTAATCTTCAATGAATTTCCTTTTTTCATTGCTTCCTTCTGGAACAAAATCCTCTGCCACTGCTGCTTGCTGCTTTTCAAGGCTTCATTAAAGTTACTTGGATTAAGGCGTTGAGCCTTGAGAAACACAGTGTGTTCGTTTGCTTGCTTGCCTGCTTGTTTGTCTGTGATGCTTAGCTTGGCTTTAATGTGAAACCCTGCAATGAATCTCTTCAGTCTTGTTTTGGGAAAGAAAATATGTTGTCTCAAGCAGTTTTTGCTTCTGCTTGCCCTGGTGATAGATATAAAGTAATGTGGTGCTTAACCTTTTCGTTTTTATTCACCCAGAAAACAAGTGTCAAGGACACAGGAGGCAGTAGATAATAGCTGAAAAATCACCCAGTGCCTCTCTTGACTGTGTTCTGCATATGCTGAGCAGCTGCAGAGGCTAAGAACCCTCAAAGGAAAGTAGAAAGAAACTGATGTTCTTTGAGAAATTCTTGGTACTTTATTTATTTTGTTTCATTCTTACAAGTCCAGCCAAAATCCCTTGAGCCAAAATCATACCTTGGCCACTCCTCAGCAAATCCTGTCAGTATCACCTTCTAAAGATATTCAGAATATAACCCCTCTCCAACATTTCCACACCTTCTATCCTAGACTAGGCTTCATCATTGCTCAACAGGATCATTGCACTATCTCCTTTCTGTGGGAGTGATCTCTTCTCCTGATGCCCCCTGCAGTCTGCACTCAATACCACAGCCCTAGTGATCCTCAGGTGAGTCAGATGATGCCTCTGCTCTGCTCAGGACAGATTCCCTTCCCATCCGTATTAGTCTGTTTTGTGTTGCCGTAAAGAAATACCTAAGCCTGGGTGTTTTATAAAGATAAGATGTTTGTTTGACTCAAATGGCGCTGGCTTCTGCTTCTGATGATGCCTCGGGAAGCTTACAGTCATGGTGGAAGGCAAAGGGAGCTTAGGCAAGTCACATGGCGAGAGTGGAAGCAAGATGTCGCAGGGTCCCAGCCTCTTTTTAACAACCAGGCCTTGTGTGAACTTCCTACTGCCAGGAGTATACCAAGCCATTCGTGAAGGATTCACCCCCATGACCCCAACACCACCCACTTTGCCCCATCTCCACCATTGGGGAATCACATTTCAACGTGCAATTTGGAGGGGACAACATCCAAATTATATCACCATCCTTGTGGTCCATCAGAGGAGTTGCTGACCTGGAGGTCTACCTGTGCTTACTAGGTGAGTCTCCATGCTGCTTGCAAATCCTACCGTGGTCAGGTCTGTACCACCACCTTGCACTTATTCCTGGCACTTTTCCCACCCTGATTCTACTCCAACCACATCCTCTTTCTTGATTTTTTTTTCCCCCAAGCCCAACTTTCTTCTGTCTGAGGGCCTCTGTACTTGCTGTTTTTTAGGCCTGGAAACATCTTTTTCCCCAATATTTTCAAAATGTATTTTACTTCCTGCAAGTGTGTGTTCAAATATGACCTTCTCAAGGACGCCTTTCTTGATCACTTTATGTAATAAACCAGTTCTCAGTTACTCTGTATCCTTTACCTCACTTTGTATCATTCTTTCATGTGGTTTTGTTTATTGATGTCCCATCTGCTTCCACTAGTACATGAATTTGATGAGACGGACTCTAACAGATGAGATTGACTTTCCGAGAGAAGTTAATTTACCTACCTATAACATAAGTGGAACAGCTAGAATTCAGCCTCTAGTCTGACTGTCTGTGCAGCCTGTGCTCTTTCTGCTAAATCAAGCCACTGACTTTGAAGCAAAAATAGCCATGCTCCATCCATTGCTATTGTAGTTCTGCAAATCCAATAAAGACAGAATACTCATAGCACACTGCACTTTCATATCTACCTGCTGCATCTAAATCCTGCAAACTTACAGGCGTTATCCACTTGCTGACAAGGTTATTCCACCTGGGAAAGTTTAAGCCTTTATCAGTCTTAGGTTTGCCAGGAAAGCAAAGAAGGGCAAAAGCAAGGCTGAGCCTAACTAAGGAGATTCCTTAACTCCAATAATTTGTGTCACCTCCGTAGCTGTTAAACATGCTTTTTTTTTTATTAGTTTTTTTCATAAGTACATCATATCTCTCCTCTTGTGACCTTAAAAAAAATATGATTCTCCTGCTTGTAGTACCAACACAGCCCTACCTCCAAATCCCTCTAGGTATATCCATTCTGCTGTTTCCAAAGAGGGCCTTTATAAAACATGAATCTTATTATTTTTACTCTATTAAAAAAAAAACCACTGTTATAATGTAAAATCATGATTCTTTAAGCTGGTAAACAGGCCCTTTCTAATTGAATTCCTGTGCTCCTCTAAGCCTTCGGCTCAGCCTTCCCCCCTGGCAACTTTTAATTTCACAATACAAAAGTAATTAATAATGTCCTGCATGCATTCTTCAGTTTCACATTTAAATACTTTCTTCTAGTTCAGGCACCCTTCAGTTCTATCTACTCTGCCCTATTTCTATTTAGTACATTTCTGATTATCACTAATATCTAGCACCTCTTGAGAGCCTCCAATGTGTCAGGCATGGTCTCAGGTGCATTATCTATATTTTAGCGCTAACAACAGCTCTACTCATAAGCATTTGTATCCATATTTTACAGATAAAGGCATTGAAGACCAGAGAGCCCAAAAGCCCCATAACTGAAAAATAGGAGAGCAGGAATTTGACTGCATCTTCTAGCCCCCGCGCCAATATGTGCCATCTCCCCACTGTGCTGCATGCCGCGCCTCTGCCCTTGGGATTACAACTCCTCCCAAGAGCTGCTGGCTTCTCACTGGCAGAGTCTGTTCTTTCTCTTTGTAGCTGCAGTGTCTGATTGACCTGGGCCATCCATTTTGCTGTTACATAAATAGACTTAATTTATGACTGTCAATTACGGCTTCACACCAACAGTCTTGGGGCAGTCGGCCCTCACTCTTGACCGTGTGGCCTTGCCCCTCACCACCCCTTCAAAACTGCCTAAGAAATGCCTGCAACTTCACTGAAGTTTGCTCGTTCAGTTTATGATGAGCCTGAGTGAACACGGTTGTCCAAACACTCTCATGTTTGTTACGGTTTGCCTGTGAGGAAGTTGACCAGCATACCTACTTTTTGATTACTGAGGATTTTATGTATGAAGATGGGATTATCTAACACTCATTGCTTTTGTTTTTCGTACCATCACTAGGAGACCTGCTTTGCATTGTCCTTCCAATGGTGGTGACTGACCTCTGCTGATCTAACCATGCAGCCTCTTTTATTTTTAAATTTTTTATGACAGTAATAATGCATGTTTCATCTAATACCAAAAAATTTCCATCGATTTATTTTTTATAATGGATTGAATGATTTGAAAGTTCATATGGAAAAATAAATGCAAGAATTCCCAAGAAGATAAGAGGGAGAAAGAATAATGAGGTGGCACACATAGTACCAGATATTGGAATTTACTTTAAAGTTAATATAATTTTAAAAAATGGTATTTGCCCAAGAAAAAGCAAATAAAGCAGTGGAATAAAATCAAACCAAGAAATATATATAAGTACTTGTGGGAAGTTACTATATGATAATGATAGCATTTCCATTCCATCAGAAATAGAGAGTTTAATAAATAATATTGGTATTATTTGGCTGTCAAGACCAAAAAAAAATTCTAATTTTAATAAGATATGTAAACATTCAAAGTTTTTAATGAAGAAAGTAGCACTCTACATCCATATGCTTACTGTTTTCCTTTTTTCTTTTTAAAAAATTACCTTTGAAATTTAAAAAGTATCAAAAGATTTGAAAAGTAACATCTACATATCACATTTACTTGTTACAAACATTAAGACTGTTCAAGAGTTTAAAAAGTAAACTCTGAAAAACTCTTCCTTCTCCCAGTACCCTCAGTCTGTAGTTTCCCCTCCCTGATGTTTTCATAATAAAAATTTTTTTTTAGCTTCATGGGGATGATTCTCTTTTTGCAAATTTCATATTTTATGTTAAATACATAATTGTGGACTACTTTCAAAAAAATTTTAGATGTCTATTTCCAAAGGCTAACCAGTATTCCATTATATTACTCCACATAAGTTTTTTAAGCAATCTTTAATTAATAAAGGGGATCTTTAATATGTTTTTTAAAGTCAAATTATTTGAAAGATCCAAAATGAAAAGTCAAGCTGTCTTTCTTACAGTATCTCCAATCTCTCCCCAGGAACAAACACAAAAAAGAGTTTTGGGGTTGTAGTTTTTCTGGGGTTATCATTACAACTTAAATTATGTTTTTCTCCTCTGCCTGCCCCAATTCTAGAGAGTAACTATTGACTTTCTGATTTGGAAACTGTAAATTTGATGAGACTGTGTCTCTCCCATCTCCTCTGCTTCCCTTTATCGGCTGTTATGTGACTATGATTTTGCATAACATGTTTAGTCTATAGGTTAATTCAAAGCTTTTGAACTAACCTTAAAAGACATTAATGGGATTGTGCTCTTGTAGATATTTACTACAGGACCAAGTTATGCTATTGAGTTTATAGAGAAATAAATACAATGTGAAGACACTAATCTCTAGCCGCTCAAAAGATAATGCCTTAACCATGAAGGTTCAGTGATTTCTTTTTTCATTTCCTCTGAGTTTTCCTCCTTTTTCAAGTTGTATTCAGCTGCTACTCTTGTGACTCATGTTCTCTTTTTTTATATTTCTTTTCTGTTTGTTCTGCTGGAGAGCCTTACTGAGTAATGATTTTGGAAAGCTTGTGAAGGCAATAAACTTTCTGAGAACTTGTATGATTGAAAATGTTACATAAAATAATAGTTTCAATATGGAATTCTAAATTCATAGTCATTATCCCTGCCAGTTTTTTTTTTTTTTTTGGACAATCTTCACTTGAGTTTTAATGTCCGCTGTTGCTGAAGAGAGATCTGCTGTTTATCTAAATCTCCATCCTTTTATGGGTGACCTCATTTTTTTTTTTCTCTCTCTCTCTGGAAATTATTCTTAGCTCATTTGAGCTGCTATAACAAAATACCATAAACTGGACAGCTTATAAACAACAAAAATTTCTTTCTCACATTTGTGGAAGCTGAGAAGTCCATGATCAAGGTGCTGGCAGATTCAGTATTTGGTGAGAGCATGCTCTCTGGTCCATGGATGGCACTTTCTGTCCTCACACGGAGAAAAGGATAAAAGATCTTTCTTGAGCCTTTTTTTTTTATACATGATCTGTTCAGAAGTTTCAACAGAGCATGTTTTAGTATGCATCTTTTTCTTCATAAACCACACATAGTCTTGACGAAGGCTTCAATATGAATGATCTTATTTTTCTTCAGTCTAGGATATTTTTATTCCATAATTTTTTTATTATCTCCTCTTCCCTCCTCTTTCCTATCTGTTACCATGTCTTAGAATTTATTTTAGTCAATTATGAAACCTCCTGAATGCATTCTCCATATACTCAAGCTTTCTTTCCTATCTGTGTGTCTCTTTTTTTTTTTTTGAGTTGGAACCTCACTCTTGTCGCCCATGCTGGAGTGCAGTGGCATACTCACAGCCACCGCAGCCTGGACCTACTGGGCTCAAGTGATTCTTCCACCTCAGCCTTAAGTAGCTGGAACTATAGATGCATACCACCACACCCGGCTAGTTTATTTTGTGGTTTATTGTAGAGACAAAGTTTCACCAAGTTGCCCACACTGGTCTTGAACCCCTCAGGCTCAGGCAATCCTCTCGCCTTGGCCTCCCACAGTACTGGGATTATGGGCTGAGCCACCGCACCCGGCCATCTCTTTGGTTTGTTTTTGTTTTTGGTTGTTGGAAATGTCTTTCCTTGAGCTTCCAGATCAATAACTTGTTTTTTAACTCTACTATAATATGTGGGAGTCTGTTGACTTTTTTCCAGCAGTATTTTCAAAAACTATTTCTTGACTTCTTTTGTATGTGCAATAAAGTAACCTCTCTAATTTTTCTAAGGACTATATTTAGAATTTTGGTCAGCCATGGTGGCTCATACCTATAATCCCTGTGCTTTGGGATGCCTAGGTGGAAGGATCATTTGAGGTCAGGAGCTTGAAACCAGCCTTGGCAATATAGCAAGACCCTATCTCTACAAAAGTTAAACAAAACAAATTAGGTGTGGTGGCACGTATCTGTAGTCCCAGACACTTGGGAGGCCAAGATGGGAGAGTTGCTTGAGCCCAGGAGTTTGAGGTTGCAGTGAGCTATAATTGGTACTCTAGTCTGGGTGACAGAGTCAATTATGAAACCTTCTGAATCTATTCTCCATATATTCAAACTTTCTATTCTATCTGCATGTCTCTCTTTTTTGTTGTTGTTTTAAAAAAAATTTTTTCATATTATTTTTGATTCATTTGTATCCTCATACTTCTGTTAACCTTCTGCTGTCTGTTCATGTTTATGAATCGTATAGGTCGCTGCTGTATTCTGAATATTGTCTCCCTCCAATGTTACAAAATTCACATGTTGAAATTCTAATCCCCAAGGTGATGATATTAGAAGGAGAGGACTTTGAGAGGTGATGAACTCCCTCACAAAAAGGTTTACTGCCCTTATAAAAAAGGCTCAAGTGAGACCCTTTGTCCTTTTCCTCATGTGAGGACACAGCAGGAAGGTACCATCTGTGAACCAGAAACAGGGCCCTCACCAAACATCGAATCTGCCAGCACCTTGATTGTGGACTTCCCATACTCCAGAATGTGAGAAATACATTTTTGTTGTTTATAAGCTGTCCAATTTATGGTATTTTTTTATAGAAGCCAGAACAGACTAAGATAGTTGCCTTGAGGTGCCATGCCGTCAAATGTTGTTACAAGTTCTTTAAGGGATTCTTATGTGGGGTAAAGACCTAAGAGTATCACTGCTGGATCATAAGGTAGGTACATGACTACGTACGTTCTTCTTCATCTTGTCTTTCTTCATCCAGTAATGTATCCTGTAGATTTTTTCTTATCAGTATATAGAAAGCTCCCTCCTTCTCTTTTACAGCTTTATAGCATTCCCTAGTGTGATGGATCATGTTATTTAACTTCTTCTCTATTGATTTGAAATGCTTGAGTTGTTTCAAATACCAGGCCAAGGGATCTCTTCCTTTAATGCTGCAGTGAATCATTTTATCCATTTATCATTTCATACATGGGCAGTTATACCTGCAAGATAAATTCTTGAGAGAGGAGTAGCTGGCTCAGAAGTTAAGTGTGTTATTAATTTTGATAATTATTAGCAAATTGTCCTTTAATTTTAAACATGAGGAAGCAGCCCCAGAAAGATGAAGTGATTTGATCATAGTTTCATAACAAGTTTATTCCAGGGTAGAGGGCAGAATCATCACCTCGAGCCTTTAGTTCAGCTTTTCTTCCACTGTCACATGGCTTTTCACTGTGCTTCATGAGCAGACACTATAGCTGTTTCAGTTAATTTGGTGAAACTGATCATAAGGGGCTATTCAGGACAACATGAATCAGTGTCTAGAAAAGAGCTGAATACCTGCTGTCTTAGTCATCTCGGAATGCTATAACAAGAATACCACAGACTGGGTGGCTTAAACAGCACACATTTCTTTCTCACAGTTCTGGAGACCGGGACATGCGAGAGATCAAGGTGTCAGCAGAGTCAGTGTCTGGTGAGGGCATTCTTCCTGCTTTGCAGACGACTATCTTCTTGATGAATTCTCACATGGCAGACAGAGGGAGCTCTAGCCTTTCTCTTCCTGTAAGAGCACTAGTTTCATCATTAGGGTTGATGACCTCTCTGATGACCTCATGTAAACCTAATTACCTCCCAAAAACCCCATCTTCTAATATGGTCCCATTGGGTGTTAGTATTTTAATATAATGAATTTTAGAGTGACAAAAATATGTCGACTATAACACCTACCCACCTCCTGTCCCTCATGGTTTCATTGAAATGCTAAAAAAGAGTATATCCATATAATGACAATGCAAAAATAATATTGCCATTTTTTAAAAAGTGGAATTAACAGTGAGCCAAAAAGTTTAAGAAAATTTGGGGGAGAGAAAGCAGGATAGGAAGAACGAAAGTCAGAAACATCAGAGATAATTGAGATTTTTCTCAATATACCTTCCAAAAATAAAGTCAATAAGGACAAAAGCAAAGAGTATATCATCACCAAGGAATTTAAGTTAGTAACTGCTTTTTTTTTGAGTTGGAGTCTCACTCTGCCGCCCAGACTGGAGTGCAGTGGCACGCTCATGGCCACCGCAGCCTCAACCTGCTGGGCTCAGGTGATCCTTGCTCCTCACCCTTCCAAGTAGCTGGAGGAACTACAGGCATGCGCCACCATGCCTGGCTAATTTTTTATTTATTGTAGAGATGAGGGCTCGCCAAGGTGCCCAGGCTGGTCTCAAATCCGTGGGCTCAGGCAATCCTCTCACCTTGGTTCCCCAAAGCGCTGGATTATGGGCATGAGCCACTGCGCCTGGCCCAATAACTAATTTTAGAACAGCCAATCCAGCTACTACCCTACTCCTCATGCCAGCCCAGTATAAGAGGCTACTGCATAACTAGCATGGAAAGTTCCTTCCCTTGGTATAAAGTTCAAGACCTACTCTCTGATGAATAGGTGGCTAATGAGACTATGGAGGGGTCCAATTAAATGCGCTAGACCTAGGTTATACAATAAGTGGAGATTCAGGAGACTCTAGGCCCCTAGAGGGAAAATATAAAAGCAGCAGCTCCATCCAGTAGAAACAGGAAAACCCTCCACCACCAGAATAAGACCCTCCATTGTGAGGATTCCCAGTTTCCAGTCGGCTTTCAGCCAGTATGCCTACCTGGGAAACCTGTCCATCAACATGCCTGACTATTGACACAGATGCATTAGATACCTCTAATACGGCATCTGGTAAACAAACGTGTGTGTTTACTTTGTTATCATTCATCTTGCTCTTGAAACATGATGCTTGTTGTATTTTATTTAATACGTTAAAAAATACTGATGTATGGGTCCATATAATGACCAATTAAATCTCAAGAGGAGAGGGCTCAAGCATTGATAATTTATAGAAATCCCCCCAAGTAATTATAAGTTGCAGCCACAGTTGAGAAACTCTAAACGACTGAAATAAATCGTTGTATGTGTCCAGTACAATATAATCTTAATTTCTGCTTTTTAAATGTTGACTTGATTGTGGAAAATCAAATTCTAAATCCACTTAAGAGATAACAAATTATTTGCAAAGATAGCTATTAGCTTATAGTTGATTATAATAAATACGCAAGAACTCGAGTAAAAATGCAACTATAGTGGATCTACAATGCAATAGAATTTTGTTCAGGATGTTTGGATAAGTATACCCAGAATTGATGGAACATCAGTGTCTTCATCACTGATGAATAGCCCATGTTTTGCTTTAAGTTTCACTTCCAGATTTTATGTTTTCTCTTTACCATTGATGTTCAGGAATTTTACTATGATGTATCTACTCATGAACTTGTTTTGCTCATTCTTACTGAACTATCAGTAAAGTCATGTCATTTGTCAGTTTTGGAAAATTCTTAGGCATTACTGATTCAAATTTTTCTTCTTCTTTCTCTCTATTCTCTTTTTCTGAGATTGTCATTAAAAATATGCTAGAACTTTTCATTTACTTCGTATTTTTAAACTTTTATTTTTATATTTTTCATCTTCTTGTTTATGCTGATGCATTTTTTAGATTCTTCTCTCTGTCTACTAATTCTCTCTTTAGCTATATCCAAATGGCACTTTTGCCATTTTCTTTTTCCAAATATACTTTTCATTTTTAGTTTCTATTTTTTTCTTTTACAAGTCTACATGGTCATTCCTAATAATTCCTTGTTTCTTGCTTGTCTTTTTCATTCCTAATTTTAAAAATATTGTTCATCTATAACTTTATTCTACATTCTGTATCTGACAATTTCAATCTTTGAAGATTCACATCTATCCCTTGTCATTTCCTCTGACCGTCACTCATGAAGCTTGCTTCCTCTTATGCTGGCTGATTTTTATTGTGAGCTCTTTATTTGTTTCTCATCTATAGGGATGCTGAAGGACTGCTTTCCTGGGGAGACTATCCCTATCTGATGCTGTGAACCAAAGATCTCCACCAACCTGTGACCATTTGGTCCCTTCGATAGTCACAGTTCACCACAGGATTCTCATGCTTACCTTGTCTATGCTGTTGTTGGCCCATGGCCCAGTATCTAATTTACTGTGCCACAGTGTACATAAGACCTCAGGACAACCCTCTCCCCTGTCTTTTACCAACTACTCCCAGTTCTGGACAGCTCATGGTTTGGGTTTTTGTGATCATCAAAAAGCATACCCTCACAAGAATCTTTTCTACAGCAGACAAGTCCCTCAGAACAACACCTGGTCCACCATATTGCTGGAAGCAGTTATCTTTATGAAATATTTTTAGCAATGTTCTGGGAAGCTATGAGTAATTATATCAAAAGTAAATGAGCATAAGATAATATAACTTGTTTGGTAAATTAGAATAAACTGGAATCAACTGGCTAGCATGTTAATATAGTGAAAATAATGATTTATCTCTCTTTTTGTAATAGTCCAACATCTTTTTTCTAACCTCTCAAACTAATTTCTGAATTAATTAGTTTGGCCATGATGTTTTACAGACTTTCATTAAAAAGTGTGAGAAAAATGTGCTAAAAAGCCTTTTAACTAACTTTGCAAGTAAGTTTGCTGGTTCTGTTGCACATATGTAAAACTTTCTCTAATTTTGTGTTTCTCTGGACTTAAAAAAAACCACAGAATTCAAAGATATTTGGGATATGAAGTTCCACTAAAAGAGAATGTATTCATCATCAAGTAGAGTATATAAAAGGCATTTAATAAATATTTGTGTAATGCATGAAAAAATAAACACATGTTTTTTTAAAATAGGAAGCCAATAATACAAAAGTATCATACTTGTAGTGATCTGAAGCTAAGATTGTATTTGCTCTTTTACTCAGCATGCCCTCCACCCCCACGTACACACATACACACAGCAATAGAGGGAAGCAGAGATAGAAAACAAATTCAGTTTATTCCAGTATGAATTTTGAGACCTGAAGTAACCAGTAATTATAGTACAAATGAGTTATTTATTGCATTAGGACATATATTTCAGTGCCTACATTTCGTAACAACAAGAAAAAAGAAAGAAGCTCTCTTTGGGATGATTTTTCTGGCCTGTTTTGTTCCACTGATGACAGTGGAACTTTTTAGCATTTTTTTTTTTTTTTACATAACTTGAGAGTGGCATACTGAATAGGAATGTGCCACTGGAAACTAAATATTTACTTTGTGGGGAGATAAAAATCAGTATCTGGAGGGTTGTTCAGTAATTTACACTGAGAACAGAAAGGTTCGATAAGAAACACATTGGATTCCCCTGATGGGTACGTTGTGACTCAGTGTGAAACAAAAGGCTGAGCAAGTTAGTTCCCCTGTGCCGGCTGTCCTGTCCCAGTCCTGTTGTCTGGCACACAGCATCCTCGCAGAATGCACATTGTCATGGCAGTCTCTGGGGATCCCTAGCAAATGGAGATTTTGCACACCAATTTTGCAGTTTTTAAAAAAAGTTTTCCCTAACTGACTTTGGTGTTATTAAAACCAGCCTTTAGAAGCGTTTTATGTTTCTCATGAAATATAAATATATTTTTATTTTTCATGTTCTCCTTTTCTGTTTGAAATCAGGAGATGCAACACTGAACACGCTGGTCAACCCAGCGCCATGCTGCTAAGCCGTGAGTGAAGTTCACTCAGTTTTTATTCTGTATCCCTTCCTTTGGATGTTTCTAAAGATGGACAAATAATCTGTCATTCCCAATGTACAAGGGTCCTTCTTCAGACCATTTGGGTCAACAACAAATCCTCCCAGAAAATTGAGCATGCTGTTCTGTGACTGCTAAGGCTTGTTTCTTGAATCAAGGGCAGGCAGACCCAAATCAAAAGGGCCGTCAAGAGCCCGTTCATAGCTTCAAGTAAGAAAAGCCACCTGGCAGGTTAGACACAGATACTGAATGGCCTCTCAATCTATTTTTTTTTCCCAGAAGGAAGCCCCTTCGAACCTAACAAGTACTATTTCTCTACAGTCAATTATTTAAGGCCTGGATAATGCATTTAATTTGTTTTTTCATTCAGAACATTTTCTTGAATAACCAACACGTAAAATTGTCTCATGACACTCACCAATGATAGACATAGCTGAGAGGAGGAAGAGTTAGAGGAACTATATCGCAGAATATATTTTTGTTAGTCTCTGTTCCTTTTCTCAATAATATTGGCTAAATAACTGCTGTGTGCTAGGCCATGCATAGTGTGGACTGTCATATAAGGTGTTGGCCTAGTCCTCATAGAGTTTTTATTCACACATAGAAATCAGAGCAGAGTCCAAGTGTTTATAATGCAGTGAAGTTTGTGGTCAGAGGCAGAGTAGCCAATATATGGTGGAACAGTAAAGTAACTCCCAAGAATGTAAACAGGACCAGAGGAATCAAAGTCTTCCAAGAAGGTACACTTAGACATGTTTAGAATGGTTGAACTTGACCTGCACATAAACCAAAAGTACTGTGCTGCCACAGAATTGGAGGAAAGCAAAACCACACTCAAAGGCTCCTTAGTGTCTCAAGGTAGAAGGTGATTTTTTGTGGTGATTTGTATGGTTGGCCATTCTGTGAGTGAACAGAAGGTAATCAGCCCAGATAGGAGGGAACTCCAAAATCCAGAAACATGATGTGATCTTTGGCATATGAAGGAGACTAATTCAGCTCCTGTAACAGAGGAAACCCCATTTCATCTCATGGAGCAAGTAGCTTGTTTTGATTCCACACACAACAAATATCCTGGTCATAAATTGGCTTCTAGTTTAAGTCTATCTGTGGTGGAGAGACTTTTCTACTCATGTGACATACATGCTTCCATCCATATAGGTTATAGCTGTCACTGTACATTAATTAATTCACTGGCATTCTCCAATGCGCACCTGCACACACATACACACACACATACATACCAGATCCATGAGCTGGTGTAATATATATCAGATCTCCCAGTCTAACAAACTGAAGGTCAGATCCTAGCATTGGTGAATGCCCCAAGATGCCTGTATATGAGACCACTTACCTTCTTCTAGTGATGCCACAAGCTCACTGATTGCTTTTCGGATCAAGCTAAACATAACCTATGTGTTACAAACTGTGGGAGACCAGCAGAGAATATACATTTCACTAGCTAGAGTGATCATGAAAATACTATCCTTGAACAAAATGTAGAGGTTCATTAGGCAAAAGACTATAGTAAATGGGAACCGTAAATGCCAGATGAGAAGGGATGCATGCCCAGAATGGGTAGGCAGGAGCTGGAGGGGAGACATCTGCTAGAAGACAGTGGGAGACATCCTGGGAAAGGTGGGTTGGGCCATTTTTGGAGGCCTGAACTGCTAGAGTCAGGCTTTTGAGTCATATTCAGCAGGAACTAAAGAATAATTGATAGGTTTGAGTAAAAGAATCTGCACTGTAAAAGATATGATGACTGCAACCAACAAGATGGATTCGACTGATGTACAGTTTAGAGACAAAGACACATGTTTGGAAGCTGTCGTCATGAGACAGACAAGGCATCAGGTAGGGTGGAGGCACATGGATGTGTGAAAGGAAGGTATAAGTGCTAGAAAAAGGGGAAGGAAATCTCAGTAAAGTGTCCATTAGTCAGTCAGCTTTCTTTCTCTGGCTGAGATTTGTAATAGAATTGTGCAGTGATAAAATAGCATTTTCAATATCAGAGTCAGGAGGAGCATCTCAGCTTGTTTTCCTAAGTGCAGAGCTGGCTCTAGGAACATGTTAACTAAAAAGCAGGGAGGATGTCATCAAGAAATGCTGAGTGGCCCAAGTAAGGTCAGGCAAAGACTGAGATACTAGGTGGTTGGGGATGCCAACTTAAGTAAGTGTTTGACCTGGGTGGTTTAGGTGAGTTTGGTTCAAAGGTGGACAGCCCTACATCAGCAGAGTGGAAAACAAAGGATAAGTGAATCAAGGCTATGTTAGGAGAATAATGATGCCCAAAGCATAGAAGCAGAAGTTTTACTGAGGAAAGCTCAGTGGAGAACCTTAGGGCTGAGGGTGGTAAATTATAATAGCTTACAGTGAAGTTTATCTCAGAGTCTGGGTTGGAATGAGAATGTCTGTTAATCAATAGGCCAGGTAACTTCAAGATAACTCTCAGTTGAACTAACCATTCTGCTTGGGTTCAAGAGAAGCTGCAAATTAGAACCCTTGTGTATTGTTGGTGAGAATGTAAAATATCACA
This sequence comes from Tarsius wallacei, assembly GCA_963574415.1. Classification (NCBI taxonomy): domain Eukaryota; kingdom Metazoa; phylum Chordata; class Mammalia; order Primates; family Tarsiidae; genus Tarsius; species Tarsius wallacei. The sequence goes on from CAUYQG010099972.1 coordinate 37,483, forward strand.
CTTTGGAAAAGTTTGGTGGTTCTTCTAAAAGCTGAACATAGAAATACCATATGACCCAACAATTTATCTCCTGGATATATACCCCAAAGAATTGAAAACTGGAACTCAAACAGATACTTGTGCACCAATCTTCATTGTAACATTATTCACCATTTCAAAGGTGGGAACAACCCAAGTGTCCATCAGCAAGTGAATGGATTAACAAAACATGACATGTACATATAGTCAAATGCTATTTAGCCACAAAAAAGAAGGAAGTTCTGATGTATCTACAGCATGGATCAACCTTGCAAATATTATGCTAAGTGACAGAAGCCAGCCACAAAAAGACAAATATTGCATGATCCCACTTATATAAAATATCAACAATAAGCAAATTCACAGAGACAGGAAGTGGGTTACCAGCGGTTGGGAGAAATGGGAATTATTGTTTAATGGTTAGCCGAGTTTTTATTTGAAGTGATGAAAAAGTGTGGGAAATAGATAGTGGTGAAGGTTACACAGCATTGTGAATTTAAGTAATGCCACTGAATAGTACACATACAAATGGTTCCAATCTGGCAACAAGCAAGAGGTCCTTCAATAGGTGAGTGGCTAAAAACAGTGTGGTTCATCCAGAAAATGAAATATTATTCAGTGCTTAAAAGAAATGACCTACCAAGCCTTGAAAAGACATGGAGGAGCTTTAAATGAATACCACAAAGTGAAAAGAAACTAATCTGGAAAGGCTACATACTGTATGATTCCAATTAAATATCTGACATTCCGGAAAAGGCAAAACTATGGAGACAATAAAAAAGATCAGTAGTTGCCAGGGATTGTGGGGAGGGAGGGATGAATAGTCAGTGCACAGAGGATTTTTAGGGCAGTGAAACTGTTCTGTATGATACTGTAATGGGGGGATACATGTCATTGTACATTTGTTAAAATCCATGGAATGTACAAGACCAAGCGTGCACCCTAATGTAAACCATGGACTTCAGGTGCTAATGATGTGTTAATGTAGGTTCACCGATGATCAGAAATGTGGCACAGTGGTGGGGGATGGCGATAATGGGAGAGGATATGCATGTGTGGGGAAGGAGGTGCAGGGGCTGTCTCAGTCCTGCTGCTTAATTTTGCTGTGAACCCAAAACTGCTCTACAAAATAAAGTCTATTAAAAATGGTTAAAATGACACATTTCGGTATATCTATTTTACTACAATAAAAGAAATGTTTAAAAAGAGGAACTGCAGAGGCTGCTGTAGGGTTAAGGCAGAGAGAGAAAATTGCAGTTGCTGCCTCGGTCTCCTCCTCAGGGCAGCTGTGTCTGTTGCTGTGAGAGGATGGAGGGGACTGCTGTACCATCACAGCTGGAACTGCAAGGCGGCATCCCAGCACGCCCCCAGCGACTCTCACAGTCAGTCCTTGTGGGACCTAAATAGCTTCCTCGTTGATTAGAATTAGCTCCACTGCCAGTCCCTGCTGCTAGAATACATGTGTGGACCAAGGGAATATTTGAAGTGCCAGTTTCTGAAGCTTTTCACTTGATAGAATGCCAGGGAACACAGCTTTTGCTATCATAATTGGTCTAAATTTAAATGCTCACTTGTTTTTGTTTCGAATTGGTTTGTGTGTGTGTGGACACAGCTTAGGTTTGTGGGCATAGAGTATATTTTGTCAACATGGAAAGAGTGAATCAGAGTTTTTTGTTGTCTAAAACAGGCCTTGTTTTCAGTCTTGATGTCCTTATGCTTTGATAAATGTCCTCCCGCCTTTGAGTCAAGGAGAGTTTGGAATCCAACTACTTAATTGGAGGTTTTCCAGTTCACAGTAGTTAACTTTTCTGCAACTTGTCTCCTTAATTTAGAACAACATTCAAAGAATAATAAGCACTATAACTCACATTAGCTTTGGCTTATTTCTAGACTACTATGTAGAATATTCAGAGCTAAAGGATATTTACTGTCTTTCAAGAGTTTTCAGTAAGATTGTGGAGGAAAAAGAAAAGTTGTCTAGAAGTTTATTAGCAATTTTCGGTCAACTTGCTAAATCGGCTGGTTTAATATTTTTCAGTGAATGTAGCATTAATTTGCATATTGAGTTGCATTATATCTGCTTCCATTAATAAAATTATTTTTAGATTTAGGCAATCTATACAGTCTTTTGCAATATTTAAATCCTCACGTAAGAAAGTGCTGGCTCAATTGTATGTTCACATACTTTCTAAAACATCTTAATTTGTCAATGCTCTTTCTTCTCTCAAGCCATGAAGGCTTTGGAGATAGTTGCGAAGTGTTTAGTGTGTACAATGGCTGGGCAAAGTAGTGGCTGTTTTGTTCTTGCTGGTTGTTTGTTTGTTTCCTCCGATAGGCCTTCCTTGTTGTCCTATGCCAGAAAAACAATGAAATTCTCTGATTTAAATGTATTTATTAAATGCCCTGTGTGGCAGGCTAAGTGCAATTTATGGACAAGACAGGCACAACGCCACTCATCAGGCTCTTCAAGAGAAGATAACCCTGACATCATGGGGCAGTCAGATTTGTGACTGCCATCACAAATCATGCCAATAAGAGAGAAATGGAGGAGATATCTATAGTCATCAGCTTGACTGTCCTGGGAGTCTTCTGACAGGGTCAGATTTTAAAAGGGCAGACACAGTGTTACTTGTTAAATTAGCTAATGACATGAGGCTCAGAGAGAGAAGAACTCTGTTGGTTGACAGGATTCAAAAGGATCTCAGCAAGTTAGAATGATGGGCCAGAGCCACAGCGAAGAAAGTTATGAGGGATCATCTTAAGACCTGGTACTTGGGTTAAAAAAAAAAAAAAAACATCATCACCAGAGAATAAAGGATATATGGTTAGCAAGTATGGAAAAGTTTTAGTTGAAAATAAACTAAAGTTGTGAGTCATCAATATGGCGAAAGCTTTCCAAATGTGCATACGCTTCCCAGAATGCTTATGCAACCCTAGACTGTATTAATAGACTGTGGTATTTAGTAAGAGGAACGTGATAGCATAAAGCAGTTGGAGGCAGTACACACAGATGTCAAGCAAATGCTCTTTGGGGTCAGACAACCCAGTTTTAGAACCCAGCTCCAATTCATAGTGTAGTAGAAGACTTTCCCCCTCCATCAGGACCATGAGTGATTTGTAAAAATATCCATAAAACTTTTTAACTTAAACTTTGAATGTTCATTCTTTTCCTCAAATCTTTTGATGTAAGTTCAATCTTTTTCCTTGGAGGGTAGAGCCAGTACACGTTGGTGTGGCCATGTCTGTGGTTTGTGGCTGACCTTTTTTCTCATGTGTTTGGTGTATATTCTGATTGGTTATAACAACATGTGGAAGATCATCCCTCTGAGTACGGTTCCCTGATTGCAGTTTTTTGTTTTTTCAATCAAAGAAAACCCATACTAGGCCAGGCAAGGTGGTAATCCCAGTACTTTGGGAGATCAAGGTGGGAGGATTGCTTGAAGATGGGAGTTTGAGACCAGCCTGGGCAACACAGCAAGACCCCATATCTACCAAAAAAAAAAAAAAGAAATTATTCAGGCATGGTGGCACATGCCTATACATGCCTATAGTCCTAGCTACTTGGGAAGCTGAGGCTGGAAGATCAATTAGCCCAGAAGTTCAAGGCTGCAGTGAGCTATGATTTCACTACTACACGCTTACCTGGATGACAGAGTGAGATCCTGTCTCTAAATAAATAAACAAATAAACAAACCCCATTCTAAATACATCATCTAAGATTTCTAGCTATTGCTCCTTTCTTTTTTTAATGGAACAAGTATCTAAAGACATCTCCCAATCGATCAAAATCTTTCTAAAGTTTAAATGTTTTCTTTTTTTTTCTTCTAGAGTTTTTTTTCTCTCACTTATTTTAGCAGCAGTTTTTGAGACATATCTGCAAAAAGTTTCTCTAAGCATTCCTCTTAATTTTTATATAAATTATAACTTTTCTCCTCATATTTTATCAGCTTATATAATATTTTGTGCAATTACATAACAAAAATGACAAACATAACTGGCATAAAGAGGTGGGGACTGCCGAGCACTGTGATTCAAGCCTGTAATCCCAGCACTTTGGAAGACCGAGGTGAGAAGATTGCCTGAGCCCATGGGTTGGAGAACCTCCTAGGTAACTTGGCAAGACCTCATCTCTACAATAAATCGAAAAATTAGCCAGGTGATAGCATGCATCTATAGTTCTGGCTACTTGGAAGGCTGAGGTGGAAGGATCACCTGAGCTCAGCAGGTTGATGGGGTGGCAGTGAGTGTGCCGCTGCCCTCCAGCCTGGGTGACCGAGTGAGACTCCAACTCAAAAAAAAAAAAAAAAGAGGATGGGGACAAACTCACGAGAAGTGGATGGATCCCAGAGAAGAGCCCACCGGCTGCTTGTGCTTGAGGTACTTGGGCATTAGCCAGACCCAGTGGAAATCATTGGTTAATCTGGTCAGTTGGTTAGCAAGCTTAAAGAACTTCTCGACTTTCCTACAGCGTGTCATCTTGACATATAGACTACAGTAGTTCTTCCACTTTCTAACTTACACTGCCTACTTAGTCCCTTCAGCTTCTGTTCCCTCAGGAAGTGGTTAATAAATTTCCAGACAATTTTCCTTTTTCTTCCACAGTCGTACTGAAAACTTTGCAAGACAATAAATAATATATACATAAATAACACCTACCTCACAGGGTTGTTGTGAGGCCTAGAAGGGATAACAGGGTCTAAGGATCAGAGAACATTCTCAGTAAATGTCATTATTTTATTAATGGACACGCTGATAAAACATTTTGATACATAAGATTGTAAGCCCCTATAGAGCAGAAATCCTGGCTTTCAGCTCTGCGTCCCTCCCATATTGTAAGCTTTTAATAAGTGCTTCTGAATTCATTGATGGTGTTACTTTTTATGAAGAATATAAAGAAAACAGGACTGCAATCCTGTTTGGAAACCTATGGGAACCGAGGGATGGCCTGTAATGGAAGGAAGTGGAGGCATTTGGTCTGAAGAGGGGCTGACTCAGTAATACAAACATCCTCAGCTATATGAAGTTTGATACAGGGAAGAATCACTGATCTTGTTCTGTAAGACGCCAGAAAGAAAGAAAGAACTAGGACCACTGAATAAAGTTATAGGCAGACAGATTTCAACTCAGTCGAAGTATGAATTTTAATAGAGAATTTAAAGATGAAATAGGCTCCCTTGGGAGGTAGTTAGCTCCCTGTCACAACATGTTCGAAGACAGGCCGGATGACCAATTTGGCAGTGATGGTGTAGGACAAATTCAAAATATTGTGGGGAATTCAATGAGATAATTGGAACTTTTCTCAAACTGTAATGGCAGTGCACGAAAATCAGTTATTGAGATAAATCTACTAAGAAGGATTAGAAAGTAGTTCTTGGGTCTTTAGACTGCCAAAACAAGAGCATTCCTAAATGTCATTGCTTCTCTCTAAAGGAATGATTATTTATTGTCTCAAGGTGTCTGAAATATGACTTAAGATATACATGTGTGCATATATTTTAGTATGAGAATTACATATCTCAAGTCAAGAAGAAACAAAGATATTAATATTATATTGATGGTATTATTTTTCTGGAATAGGATTATTTTGCATCTCTACTACATGAAGATTTTTCATATGAATTCCTAATAACTTACAAATCTGAAAAGAGATACATAATATTGATAATGCTTAATAATACTTACTGTGAAAAACATATAAATGTATAAAATGATGGATCCTATATTGTTGAATAAAATCCATTTCCTGAAGTTGTAGCTCTCAGAGTGTAGAAATCTAATAGCATAGACATCCTTTATTTTCAAATGAAGGGACAAGACACAATGGCTGCATTACAATAGGCTTTAAATAATTGTCACATTTTGAAGGGTATAACTTGAGCCCCAGTATATCCTTAATTCATTCCATAATGGCGTTTTTCACTACTTCAGGACCGCGTATACCCGTAGATTTCCAGTTTAAAAATTGTTGAAGTCATGTCTCTATGAAAAGGAAAAATACCTTCTCTTCACATACGGTCACACCTATCCAAATTAGCTCAGGCTCCTTCAGTAAGTGATTCAGACCATTTGGATGCTCAGACATGAGAGGCTCACCTTCAACTGGCACTAGTATTGTAGTACTGACTTTTTTATTCTGCCTGTGCTGTGATTGGTGCGTGCTGACCAGCTTCCATTCTGATTGGTTAGTACCTGTACTGAACCAGTTGTAGTCCACTTAATGTCACCACCCCGGTTGCCCTGCTTCTGACTTGATTGGTCTCAGGTGACACAGGCTTTCTAAGATGATGTTTCTCAAACAATCTGTATAAATGATCAGTTGTTGTTGCTGTTTGAAGATCCAATCTGACACTTCTGTAAAATGCAAAATCACATTTTTGGATAGTGTCGCAATGTCAGATTGCTGTCAAAGTTTTTAAACACAGAAGTCTTTATCTTGGACTGCTGACAGTTTGTAGACTGTATTTTAAAGGGCACTGATTTTAAACAAAGCAAGAGTGATGAACCATGGGCTTGGAGAGCCCAGGCTGTCTGTCAATCATCTCCTTCTGTGGAACTTCTTATATATCTACTGGTATTTTAACTTCTATAGCCCAAGAATACTTTCTAGTCACTGACATGAGGCTTGGATATCTCCAAGGCACATAAGAAAATGTTGGATCTTTATCAAATATCCTGTGGCTCACACATTGTCTAAGGGTCTGAGGACAAAAGAGGACCCTGATCCAGGTTTTGCCCTCACAATAGGGTCACATTCAGGTCCTGGGTTGGGAGAAAGCAACTGACGTGCATTCAAACCATTACAATGCAATTTAGCAAGTGATGTAAAGTCATGTCCAGAGTGTTGGTGTAGGAAAGGCCTGGGAGTCCTGGGGGTTCCATAAGTTTGGAATAAGGCCTAACTATTTACATTTTAAGTAAGAGCCCCCTAACCTGCCGTGGTGAGGGGTAAATAGTAGTAGACACATAATGGATTCTCCGTAAGTTTCTCAATTAGGAGGTTGTTGAATGTACTTGTCTATCATAGCCTATCACCGTGCTAAGCGTATGTTAACATGCACATAAAGAACCACTGTTATATGTTTCATTATATTGGCCCAGTTCACATTTAGTCCCATCATGTCCCAAACATTGTAACCGAACCAGAATCCCCGAGACTCCCTTGAAACAGAGAAGTAACAGTAAAATCTGTCCTAACTTAAAACTCGGTGTGGTTAGAACCAGCGCTAGGTTTTAGTAATATACCAACCACTCAGACACCTACTGGGTTGTAGATAATGACCCTCAGGATCCATCTTTCAGTTGTACTCAAGTGGCTGGAAACAGTTTACTGTGGCACCTCTGCCTTTAGAAGGCACCGGGGACTTATTTTTAATCCTTGTACAGCCTGATTTATCCCTTCAAACATCTGTCAGCTGTGCTTTGTCTTGAAATTGGTACTGATGCTGCTGCCGATTTTGCAACAGCAGCTGGGAGACGTTCATTAGTTAGACTCTCAGAGGGTGTGTATGGCTGTAATATTTTCTTTTACTAATGATCTCTGAAGCATTAAATATTATGCATCCCATATCTGCAGGAAATCTTGAATTTTTATATCCCTGCTTCAACACTGGAAGCATTAGGTTTTACTCAATTAGCTAAATTATTAACAGTTCAGTCGCTGGGTCCTGGAGATATAAAAGAAAAATGGACTTTAAGTTCCTGGGTTAATACTTGTTATTTAACACAGGGGAGAGAACCTGGCCCATTTTCTCCAGCAGATATAAATAAAAGCCAAAGCACAATTTTTCTTAAATGGTTTTCAAATTAATTTGTCAATAGGACATCCTTTGATTTAGCTCTCATTAAGCTTGATTTAGTCCTCATTTGCTTTATGTCTTTCTACACTAGAAGAGAGGTTCTTTTGCCATTCCTAAATTTCTTTCTCTTCCCTTTGCTTTTACCATTGTTAAAGCTCTTATTTGTCTGTGCAAAGACTTAAAGATCTTTCACTTTTTGTTGTTGTTGTTCTCAGCTCCTGGCAATTTAGTTCTCACATACAGTATAGGCAAAGGCAGCAGCTTTTTTCACTGTATTTGAAGCATTGAATATTCTCTGTCAAAAAAATAGTCTACCTCTATGGTCTCATTTGTTACTGTGCTTCTATTATTAATTTTTTTCTTCAGCTTAATTTATTCAGGCTATTGGTGGGAGAGAGTGAGGGTAGGGAGGTAACTCAAGAAAAATTTTGAGGGCCAGATGTGGTGACTCATGCCTGTAATCTCAGCATTTTGAGAGGTTGAGGAGGGAGGATCATTTGAGGCCAGGAGGTTGAGACTGCCGTGAGGTGTTATCATAACACTACACTCCAGCCTGGGTGACAGAGTGAGACCCTGTCTCTGATTTAAAAAAAAAAAAAAAGCAAGCAAGAAAAAAAAAATTGAATCTTCTGTAGTTTCCCCTGGTAGTGGATGGGTAGGGGTGGAATCCATGGGGTGATAACACTTTATAATTTTACATAAGCCAGAGCTTGAGTATGGAATATATTAAAAGACAAGGAAACAGTCTCTGGAAAATGATAAAGTGGTGTCTGTGTTGCAGAGAATTCTCCCAATATTCCTTCACACTTGCTTTGCTTTAAACCAGAGTCACAGACCTCTCCTACGAAGGGCATCAGTAGTGTGGAAAGCCAACTCTGGGCATACCTATGTGAGTGCCATTCATATTGACATGAAATGCTATCTGGTGAATTTCCCCAAACTGCCAAAAGACAGATTGTGTAAGCAGGCCAGAGCTCTCTGCTGAATGAGGCAAGGTTCTGTAGCGTAAGGATGGCACCCCTTTATGATTTGTACTAGAGACCCTGAGATTCTTGAAGGAAGGATTTGTGTCTTGCTCATCTCTGCATCTATCTGAAATATTGAAAAGTAGCATCAAATAGTGGGAAAGATGTAGAGTATGTTATGAGACAACCGGAGTCTCAAACCCAGAACTGTCGTTGCCTCAGTTTCCCTATCTGTGCCATGCAGAACGTAACAAACATTCAACCAATGACCCTTCCTTTTAGCCTCCCTCCTATAGTACCTTGTATGTAGTTGGTGCACAAAATATAGGGCTGCTTCTCCCCAGGATGCGTTTTTTCTTCTACTTTCCTATCCATCTTTTAAATTCATATTCCATTTTTAAAGCCCTTCTGTTTTCTTTTGTTTGCCTTTTGTGTTGTTCTTCCCCACATATTTATGACTTCAATCTGAGAACTGTACTCAATTCTGCCAATCAGGGGGCATTCCCTGGGCTGGCTGATGCCACTCCAGGCTAATGATATCATTGACCTTTATAATAAAACAAGAAATAACCCATTCCACCCCACTGCCCACCCACTTGGGCCAACAGATTGCAAATTCTCTTGGAATTCGATTAGCTATTGCACCATTAAAACCCTCCCAACCTGACAACAGCACTACTGCCGGTGGTGTGCTTCCTATTTGATTGCTTTTACTTCTCTCCCCAGAAGGTATTATCATGAATGGTTTTACAATTGAGTCTATTTACCATATTTACAATTCTTCCTGCCTGCCTTTGTTGCTTTTCTTAAAACACAGCTCTGTCTCTTGCAAAAATGCCTTCTTTTCCAGCTCCACATCTTGCTTGAGGCTCCAGGGGATGAGAACAGATGTGGAATTCTCCTGCCGCTAGAAGATATCAGCGCCACTGTGGTTCAACCACTGATATGAACCAACAGATAATTACAGTTTAAAATTAGTATTTTAATGAACCAGTCAGAGCAAATGTAAAGTGAAATCTCCCAGGCATCCAAGAAACAAGCAGGAGGGAGGACATTAACTAAGAAGTCCAACAGACGGATGGTCAGCAGGTGCTGGTCTGATAGCGTTGGACGTTCCCGTTATTATGTCTTGCAAGAGGGGGAGGGAGGCTCCCATTTAAAGGTGAACAGAAAGGCCTAAAGAGCCATATGAAATTCTAATCAATCATAGACATGAGGCCTCAATCCAAGAACCTCAAATTAAACATCCGTGCAAACTATGAGGAAATAAATTTCTTATCCATTTATCCCTAATGTCAAAGTTCTCTTTTTTCTTTTCAGAAATTAATGGGTTCATTAAATATTTATGTGGCCTGACACCCAGCAGTAATTGTTAGCCATATCATAAACTGTCTCAGTAAAATAGAAATTTTAGAAAACAGGTATTGGTAGGTGAAAAGATTGTTGAATTAAGGTTTATTTTTTAAATGTTTATAGTGCTAAATGTGTATTTTAGTAAAGACTTGGTTATTGTGCAGCCTATTCAATTAAAGGAAAAGCTATGGATAACGTTAAAATGTTTTGAATGCTGGATTAAAATGGACTATTAGATGTATCCTTGTGGAGGTAATAAAGGGAGTTTGACTCTGTTTATTTTCCAGGGTTCACTTGCTCAGGGAACTTGGATTAGTTGCTTAAACTCTCTGTGTCCTGATCTCTCATCTGCAAAATGAGGTTATTACCATTTGTCTTACACGGCTTAATAGGAAATGGGGAAACAGAATTCCATGATATCCTGAAACTGCACAGCCCAGCACAAGGATGTATTCAGCACATGAATGGAACAATGAGATATTATTACATTGAACTTGCATTGAGGAAGACATATTAACACACAGGTCTCGCCTTATATATATTCTTATCTATTTTGGCCTCCTGCAGAATTTTAATTAAAGATTGCTATTAACAAAAAAATATACATGAACATGTTTCCACAATTGGTGCTTTGCACACCAGCTGGAGACTGGTTAGGATCAGGTAAGAAAGGTGCTCACCCAAAGACCTGACTCAATCTAATCCTTGCAGAAAATGCTAGCCTCTATCTTTCTGAGTCCTGGCCCAGCAAGACCTGCCCACACTGCCACCCCCCCACCTTAGGCTAGCTCTATTAACCTACTTACTTCTTTAACCTTATTCATCTGGTCTTGCTGCTGCCCTTAGGCCATGTTTGCCATCCCACGTACTGGATGCTGCTTTAACAGGGAGTAGCGTCTAGATAATGCACCAAATGGAGAAAAAAATGTCTTGCCCTCTCTTCTCATCCTCTGTTAAGGGTGATTCCTAATGAATTATTCACAGGGTATCAACTGGTAAACCAGATTGTATTGTTTCTTTACTTTTTCTGTTTTCACAGCTCCACCCTGGGGCCAGGCATGATTGAATAAAGGAAGAAGAAAAAAAAAAGTTTTCCCTTGCTCTTTTTTCCCAGGGCTACAGGGTAGCAGTTTCATTTCAGTAGACACTTGTATTCTTTTTGCCCCCAAAATAGTAAGATTTGTACTTACTGACCACTGCAAAATGGGTTTTCATTCATTCCAATTTTCTCTACTTATGTATAGTTGAAACTTTGTTACATATTATTGATTAATTGGGAGGTTGCTTTATAGAGTGTGTGTGTGTGTGTGTGTGTGTGTGTGTGTGTGTGTGTGTAGGTTTATATATACATTTTCAATTTTTTTTTTGTTTCTGTTCATTGTAATGAGTATTTATTGACCCTGATGTCCCAGGTATTATGTTAAACATCAGATACACAAATCTAAATTTGTTAAATGCCTACAATTAATTGTCCAGGCATCAGAGTAGAGTCCCAAAACTCATTACCCTTTTCAATTTCACCGGAAACTAGAAGGCTGAATGATTCTACCTTAGTTAGCAAATTACCTGAATTTGACCTTGGTGTGGTCATATTAGTTTCAGAATCGGAGATTCATACATAGAAGTTATTACATTTATACGTGCTTAGTGTTGACTATTTTCAAAATATAGAAATGCACTAAAAATAGGGAAGAAATTATCAGGGACCTTTCTGCTCAGTTGTAACCTATAAATAGTATAGGATAGTCATTCCAACTTTTTTCTATTCATTTTGATATATAGGATAGTTGAAATAATACCTTATAGACCATTTTGTAACCATTTTAACCTATCATTATAAATATTCCCCATCTTATTAAAACCTGTATCATTTAAAAGCACCGGATATAAGCTTTTAAGTAAATGTATCAAAATCACTTAAAAATTTTCTTCAATTTTTAGAGATTTTGTTTGTTTGCAGTTTATCATAGTATAAATAACACTGTGGTGAACATCATCCTGCATACATCACAGTTGGTATGGTGGAACATTTCCTAAGAATGCTTCAGAAGTACAATTATTACATCAAAAGGAATGAGAAATTGTAATTCCTTTGTGCAGATTTTAAATTGCTTCCCAGAAATGCTTTACTAATTTATATTGTCATAACCAAGTGAAATCGCCTTTTAAGCAATAGATATTCTTATTTCATTCTGAAAAAAAGTTTGTTTTCTTACATTCCATATTTGCTAATTTGTTAGTCACAAAACATCTGTTGTTTATGTACTTATTTAATTAGTAGTGAGGTTGAGCTTTGTATTAAATGTTAAAATTATTCATTTTTATTTCCTCTAAAGAGAATTATTGTATCTATTAGTTTATTTTTATTTTGTTTTTCTAAAACATCTTGCATTATTTATTTTTCCAAATTAAAAAAAAAATTCTACATTTAATGTAGAAAATGAAAAAGGAAAAGCACAAAGAAGAAAATTAGAAATACCAAGACTCTATTATCCTGAGACAACCAGATAATACTTTGGTCTATGTCTGGCCAATAATTTCTAATGTGTATATCAACTATGTTTTTTACAAAAGTTTATCACTTTCCTCTACTTAGCAGTATTTTATTTTTTATTTTGTTAAATATTTTTATTTACATTATTTTAATCAATCCCCATATAAATTATATTTTAACGCTTTCATTAAATGTGTACATGTATATTTTTCCATGTTGAAAAATGTCATGAGGAACATGCTTGTACATAAATTGTGGGCATCATTTCTCTTACATTTTTAATCAGCCTTTAGGAGATACAATTTACATATAACAGAATTAAGCTATTTTAAGAATCTAGTTCCAAGAGTTTTGACAAATGTATACACATGTATAAACACCACTTGAATCAAAGTTTAGAACTCTTTCATCTCCTCAAGAAGCTCTCTTAAGTCCCTTTGTAATCCGCACCACAATCCCTTGGTCAAAAACAACCACTGATCTGCTTTCAGATGAGTTTTGCCTATTCTGGAGTTTCATATAAATGGAATCATATAGTATTTTCTCTTTTTTTTCTGAAATCTTTTTGAGATTCATTTATATTTTTTGCATGTTATCAGTGGTTTGTCCCTTTTTATGCTGAGTACTATTATATAAAATTACCTATTTATATTAACTCTATAATTACTTTCTAATCTAATAGTTTCGGTGTTTCTATTTTCAATTTAATTAGCCATTTGTTTCCGTTTGATTATGCATTATTTAATTATCTATATTTGATGGTTCATTATTTGGACATTAGGATTGTTTTCAGTTTGGGACTCATGATTAAAGTTGCTATAAATATTTGTGTAAAAGCCTTTGTTTAGACATATATACTTATTTCTCTTGGATAAATATCTCGGAGTAGAATTGCCAGGCCTTAGTAGAAGTATGTCTTTAACTTTATACAAAACTGTCAGATTGTTTTCCAAAGTTGTTTTTTGCATTTTACTTTCTCACCAACAATGTACAAGAGTTTTAGCTAATCTACATCTTTATCACCATTTGATACTGCCAGTCTTTTTAATTTTAGTCATCTCGTGGGTATGTAGTGCTAGCTCATGTGGTTTTAATTTTCATTTCCCTGATGACTAATGAGGTGGAGCATTTTATAATGAGCATATGGACCATTTGTATATCTTGAGTGAAATATAGCTTCTTTGGCTCAACTGTTCTTCCCATTTTTTGAAATTGGGTTGTTTGTCTTCTTACTGAGTTGAATGAATCCTTTATTATATTCTAGATACAAGCTTTTTGTCAGATACATTTATTGTGAATATGTTTTCCCAGTCTGTGGTCTGGCTTTAATTTTCTTAACAGTATCTTTCAAAGAGCAGACATTGTTAGTTTTGATGACATACAATTTTATTCTTTTTTTTCTTTTCTTGTTCTTGTTTTTTATATCCTGTGTAAAAAAAAAAAAAAAATCTTTGCTTATGCCAAGTTCTTGATTTTTTTTTTCTTTTTTTCTAGAAGTCTTATAGTTTTAACTTTTACATTTAGATCTATGATTCATTTAGTGTTCCTCATCGTGTCTGGTATAAGAGGTTTAGTTTTTTTCACGTGGATATCCAGATGTTTTAACACCTTTTGTTGAAAAACTACTCTTTCCCCTTTTAATTACTTTAGCAGTTTTGTGAAAAATCTATTGAAATATGTGGGTTTATTTTTGGGCTGTCTATTCTATTCCAGTAAGCCTTATGTCTTTCCATATGCTAGTACCTTTAGGCATCATTTTTGTCTTAGGGTAAGTTCCTAGACATGGAATATTGGGTTTGAGAGTATCACACTTTGTAAGGCTAGTGATTCATATGCCTAAATTTCTCTCTGCAAAGATTGTACCTGTTTATTTTTCCAGGCACTTTCTCCACCTTCAACACTGTTCATTTCACTTAAAAAAAAATCTATGTCAAATTTTGGAAAATATGGTGTCATTATTTTTAAATGGGTACTTACTTTCTCTTTTTTTTTTTTTTGAGTTGGAGTCTCACTCTGTCTCCCAGGCTGGAGTGTAGTGGCATGCTCACCGCTACCGCATCCTTGACCAGTTGGACTCAGGAGATCCTTCCTCCTCAGCCTTCTAAATAGCTGGAACTACAGGCGTGTACCACCACGCCCGATGTGGATACTTACTTTCTTATCACAGTATTTATTGGCTATTTGTATATCTTTTCTTGAGAAGTGTGTTTTTATTCTTTGTCTTTGTTTCCATTTTGATTTTTACTTCTTTTCTTAATGATAGCACTTCATTATATGATAAGGATATGAAGCTTTTTTCCTACCATATTTCTATGAAATAGTTTGTTGTTTGCTTTTTAACTTCATTAGTCAGGTTTCTTGATGTCAGTCCTGACTTTTTTCTTTTATTTCTAAATCGACTTTAAAATTATTTTTAATGTTCTCCAAAAAACATTTAGAATTTTTTTTACCCAAATTACATCAAATATATACATTTATTTAGTCAGAGGTGATATCTTCATACTATTCATTCTTCTCAGGCAAGCACATGGTATGTCTTCATTTAGTATAGACCTCCTTTGTTTTTCTTATTGTTAAGGCTATTTCTGCACATGATAAATTTTATGTTGCTGCCACGAGCAGCATCCTTTCAGACTGCATTTTAACACTGTTAGTACTAAAATATAGAAAACTATTTTTGTTTATCGCTCTTTCATCTAGCTACTTTGCTGGACTAGCATCAATTTGGAATTATTCTCATTTGATATCCTTGGAATTCCTATTTATACAACTTATTATTCTTAGTGGATAGTGATACAGGCATGCCCCAAATAATGCTATTTTGGTCAACAGCAAACTGCATATATGACAATGGTCTCATAAGGGTATAATGCTGTATTTTTACCATACCTTTTCTATGTGCAGATATGTTTAGCATTTAGATATAGAAATACTTTTTGTGTTACTATTGCCTACAATATTCAGGACAGTAACATGCTATACAGGTTTGTAGCCTCATACCAACAGGCTATACCATATGGCCTAGGTATGTAGCAGTCTCTACTATCTAACTTTGTGTAAATACATTCTATAATATTTGCACAATGACAAAATTCCCAAAAACTCATTTCTCAGAACATTTTCCCATAGTTAAGTGACACATGGCTATAATTTAGTCATCTTATTGCCAGGAGTTTTCCAGGTTTTTTTTTTTTTTTCCTTGAGCTTTATTGAATTGGCCAGAACTTCTGCAATAATTTTAAATAATAAAGGTGATAGTAGGAACATGATCTTAAAACTTCAAATATAATTTATGGACCATACTAAACTATATTTAAAATGAAGTTAATTTGGGATTGGAATAAATATAGAGGTTGTTTAAGTTACTCTTTAGGGATTTATGGCTTTTTCCTTATAATCTCAAGTTCTCGTGTTAATATCTTGAGTGACAAGGAAGGAAAGTTCACTATCTATATCAGTTCTTTAGGGCTGTCCCTCAGCTTACCATGGAGTTACCTCTCAGTAAACCCAATTTAAGATGAAAATATCATAAGTTGAAAATACATTTAATACATCTAACCTATTGAACATTATCACTTATCCTAGTCTACCTTAAATATGTTCAGAACACTTACATTAGCCTACAGTTCGACAAAATCATCTGGTAACACAATTCACTGCTGAGTGTTGGTTGTTTACCCTCTCGATCATGTGGCTGACTAGTTGAATATTTCATGTAATTTACTGGTATTCTACTGAACACGTATCACTTTCACACCATTGTAAAGTCAAAAACTCCTAACATTGTAAACTCTTGTAATCCTGTCTCCTTGGCCTCCATAAATGCTGGGATTATAGGCAAGAGCCACTGTGCCCAGCCCCTGATCACATAATTAAATGTTACTTGGTTGCTTTCAACTGGCTACAGTTAAAGTTTTATTTTTCTTTAACACGAGCATTTAAAAGAAGTGACCCAAGTTAGGTTTCACTCATTTTTAAAATTTTGGATTAAGGATTTTTTTTTTTTAATTATTTTGAAGATGTGGGGTACAATGCAGGATTAGGTATACGAGTGGTCATCGTACAGGTAAAGTTTGGGCCTCCCTTTGCTCCCCACTTTGCCTGAGGATTAAGGCTATTTTTAGGCTTCCCTGATTTCATTTGTCCAGGAATTTTTCAGGCCTAGTCTTCATTTTAATTTTGCTTTAACAGGCTTCAACATATCTTTTTGGGGACACAATTCAACTCATGACTCTATCATAGGAGAAGCAGGCTGGAGCAGGCTGTCGTGTTGATGGGCCATCCTTGATTGGAAATCTCATCCTTTTCCCAAACTCGTCTTAGTAGCAAACCACTGCACATCTGGCTACTGTTGGACAGTTGTGCAGGCACACCAAAACAGTACTCATAGTTCACTGTTTAGAGATTTTAAAAAATCAATAATCTCTCATTTATATGGCAACATTATATCACTGATTCAGGGAGGATACTTCAAAAACACACACAATAAAGCTATGCCCTAGGGCTGTGAGTTCTGAATATCCTGTTTCTGATTCTCACCAACTGTCTCAGAAGTTAATCCCTAGTTCTGGTGACGCACATGGCATCAGAGCGTCTGCGCTGGTCTTTATCATTCCCAATCTAACCTACTCCCAGACGTAAGCCTTACCTGTGTTTTTAGCCTGACCGAAGGCCAGCAATGGAGAGACTCCCATGCTTTTGTAACAGTGAGTTATCTCCTATAGGTGTGTAGTTGGTGAGGAAAAGGGTGATCAGCATTTGCATTTCATAGCCCACTTGTAATTGATCATGGTAGCCAGAGCAGATGGCTGCTCCTAAAAGTTTAGTTGTGTGGAGAGGCAAGTCATGTGAAACTCAGCATATTTGTGGAGCAAACCATGAAGACAAATCAAGGAAAGACACTAGAAAGAAAATAATATGGAAAAGAAGAAAGCAGGGAGTTAATAATAGTACTTCCTTGTTTGAAACTTTTTTTAAGGAGCGATATACATTCAATGGAAATATAACTTAAATGCATTGTAAAAATTTTTTTGAAGTTTTATTTATTTGAAAAATAGACTTTTTTCTTGAGGTTCTGACAGCTGACTTAAGAAACCAGGCCTCCTCTAACTGCTGCCACCTCTGCTATTCTCTGCTATTATGTGATTTCTTTACAAACGTTACAAATCTCCAGATATCCTAAAGCACACACATTTTAGAATTAGGTCACAGCCAGGTGAGAAGTGAGATATGCCTAAAGACCAAATATGCTGTAAAAAAGATGTATGTCGTGAGCATATTAAATAGATAAAAACAAGCAATTGTGAATTTCATCTGCTTTCTGTTGGCTCAGTTTAGCAATGCTTTTCTTTTTAGGTACGTATTAAAGATTAATCTTTAAGAAGTCTCCTCAAGGCTGGGCTCAATCTGTAATCCTAGCACTTTGGGAGACTGAGGCGAGTGAATTGCCTGGGCCTGCGGGTTCGTGACCTGTCTGGGCAACTTGGCGAGACCTCGTCTCTACAATAAAAAAATTAGCCAGGCATGGTAGTGTACACCTGTAGTTCCAGCTGGTTGGAAGGCTGAGGCAGAAGGATTGCCAGAACCCAGCAGGTCAATGCTGGGGTGGCCCTGTGCTCGTCAACACTGGTGTGGCTGTGAGCTCACCACCACACTCCAGCCTGGGCAATGGAGTGAGACTCCAACTCAAAAAACAAAACAAAACAAAAAAGAAATCTCCTCATGGCAAAAAATTACCTGATAAAGACCCAAGACAAGAATTTTTTGGCAAAACAAAACAAAGAGATGATCATTTAGCATCTGAAGATAGTTTTAAAGCTTCTCTTATACATATATCAAATATCACTGAAATATGTAAGTTGACCAAAGCTCTGTGGTGACTGGTGATGAACTAGCATTGGTTCCTTGCTGGTATAAACATAACCTTAGTCTCTTGTGGAATTTATACCAGCAGTTGGATGACAGTGAAGTATCAGGAAAGTTCAGGGATTGGGTCTAGATTTGTCAAGAACCTACCTCAGCAAGAACCATGAAATCTTTGATGCAGAGTTTAGGCAGACCTCAGGGCTTTGTGTGAGCTTCTTAAATCAAAATGACTCAAGACTGAACTATGCAGGCTAATTCTGTAGGTCATTCTGCATTCAGATAACCTCGGCTACAGGTCAAAGTTCTGATTACTATATTAGCACCTACACATGATGTCTACTACTCCCTCAATTCGCCTCATAGAGCTACATGTTTTGGGTCATTGCATAAAAAACTACCCCCCAAATCTGATGTCTTATAGCAACAGCCATTTTATTAAAGCCTGTGATGTTATGGGTCAGAATTCTGGGTAGGACATTTTTGACTGGTTCTTCTGCTCCATTCTACATGCCCAGGGCCTTGGAAAGGGTGGCTGGCAATTTGGACTCAGCTGGACCCCTTTCTATCTGCATGTAATTTCAAGACCTCTCTGCGTGGCCTCTTCAGAGGAGTGGTTAGACTTTGTTCTTCATTGCTCAGGTTCCAAGAGAATTAGAGAACTATAGAGAACGTGTATCAGAGAACTATAACTTGGTCCCAATAGTGAGGAATAGCTTCCCCGAAGTAGGTAATTAGGCAAAAGGGAGTTAAGGAAGAGGCAGCATTCAGGCACAGAGCAGTATTTACTTTTAGAACGAAGACAGATTTCAGAAAACTTTCAGGAGCATTCACACATGCCAATAAAAGATCATCAATTACTCAAGACCATCAATTAATCACATCCAATCTGTCCATGATTAAAACTGTACCAACCATCTTCAGATTCTATGTAATCACATCTCAGCTCTGTGTTTGTGTCTCTCTTCTCTTCTCTCCCCTCCTCTTCCCTCCCCTTCCCCTTCCTTTTCTTTTTTCTCTTTCATTCTCTCTCTCTCTTTCTCTCTCGATCTACTAGTCAACAGAACATGTATTCATTTGTACTTAGTTTTATAGTGATACTAGAAAAAGCGCTCAACTGGCAATGAAGAGGGAGACAGTTCTAGACTTTTAATTTTAAAAGCCTTGATTTTACAACTTGTAGAATTTTGCAGTTGGAGTTCATTCACCTCGAGGAAACTCAGCAAATATTTATTAATCACCTCCTTCAAGTGAGACACTCACCTTGAGGTCAAAATGCTCTGACCCCTGCCCACTTCTCCAATATCACCTTATGTCCTCCTTCCCCACTAAGCACCTTCACTCAGTTCTCAGAATTCACTGTACTTTGCCTGTCTACAGGGACCTTCACATACTGCTCCTCTACTCACAACACTCTTGTCTCCACTGCTGTGACAGTGAGCTCCAGCTGATTCTGCATGTGAACTTAAATGTCACCTTCTCAGGATAGTCTGGCCTAGCTCCACATTTTAAAGTGACCCATTCTATTCTCTGATGCACCTGCCGTTGGGTTTCCTCACTGAACTTCCCATGTTTTCTCTTTATTTTGTAAATGCGTTGTTTACAAGGTTTCTGTCAGTCTCCACTACACTTCATACAGCAGGCTTCATTATCTCTTACTCACCATTGCATTCTAGTGCCTTAGCCAGTGTCTGGGATGCAGTGGTACCCCCAAAATGTGTGTGGAGTGGATATTGCATGGCACTCAAAGTAACTTGCAATCTAGTGAGGGAAGGTGAATATGAATATATCTTAAGAGAGTCATGAGCAAAGTGTTCTGAGGGTTTTCAAGGACAGTTAAGCAGTAAGTAAAATACACATTGGAAAGGCAGAAGGAGTAGTAGCCATAATGACTTATTAAAAAAAACATTTATTTACTGTAGATATGTAGGGTACAAGTTGGCTGCATGCAGGTGA
This sequence comes from Tarsius wallacei, assembly GCA_963574415.1. Taxonomy (NCBI): domain Eukaryota; kingdom Metazoa; phylum Chordata; class Mammalia; order Primates; family Tarsiidae; genus Tarsius; species Tarsius wallacei. The sequence continues at coordinate 57,927 of CAUYQG010099972.1, forward strand.
AGTTTAGACCTCCAACTGGCCCTCACTTTCCCTGATAAAGGATCAGATATACTTTATTTTGATACATGACCCCCTCCCTCCCTCTCCTGGGCAGTGCCCAGCGACTGCTATGATTAGTACTAGTGTTCAGGTCACACTTATGGGTGAGAACATGTGGTATTCAGTTCTTTGTTTATGTGATAAATCATTAAGTATGATGATTTCTAACTCCATACAATCTGAGTAGGGTTGGTTCCATGTTTTTGCTATTGTGAATAGTGTGGCTATAAGCATTTGTGTGCGGGTGTCTTTTTTGTAGAACAATGTACGTTTCTCTGTGTATATTCCCAGGAGAGGGATTGCGGATCATATGGAAGGTCAATTTTAGTTCTTTTATGAATCATCACACTGCTTTTCATAGAGGTTGAACTAGCTTGCACTCCCACTGACAGCATAGGAGTATTTCCTTTTCTCCGCACTTGTGCCAGCATCTGTTGTTTTTTGATTTATTAAAGATGGTATCCTTACTGGAGTTAGGTGGTATCTCATTGTAGTTTTGATTTACATATGTCTGATGACTAGTGAGGCTGAGTATTTTATCATGCGTCTGTTGGCTGCTTATAGTCTTCTTTTGAAAAGTGTCTATTCATGTCCTTTGCCCACTTTTTAATGGGGTTGTTTTGTTTCTTTTTTTTTTTTTTCCTTTCACTTTGTTTGCATTCTTCATGGATCCTGGATGTTAGGCCTTTGTCAGATACATAATTAGTAAATTTTTTTTTTCCCATTCTGTGAGTTGTTTCTCCACTCTCTTGATGGTTTCTTTTGCTATGCAAAAGCTTTTCAGTTTGATGAGATCCTAGAGTCTATCTTAGCTTTTATGACATTCACTTTTGGGGATTTGGTCAATAATTTGTTGCCTATTCTGTTGTTCATAAGAGTGTTTTCTACATTTTCTTCTAGGGTTTTTATAGTTTGATGTTTTACATTTAAGTCTTTGATACATTTAGAGTTGATTTTTGTATATAGTGGTAGGTAGAGGTCCAGTTTCATTATTCTGTTTGTGCTCAGCCAATATTCCTAGCACCATTTGCTAAATATGGTCTCCTTTCCCCAGTTGGTATTATTGTTGGCTTTGTCAGAGATGCATTGGTTGAGATACTGAGTTTTTGCTTCCAGAATCTCTGTCCTGTTCCATTGGTCTATTCTTGTACCAATAGGCTGTTTTGGATACTGTAACCTTGTAGTAAAGTTTAAAATGCGGAAGTATACCTCCCACTTTGTTCCTTTTGCTGAGGATTGTTTTGACTATTAATGTTCTTTTTTGTTTCATTATGAGTTTCTGTATTGTTTCTAGGTATGAGAAAAATGATGTTACTAATTTGATGGATATTGCATTGAGTCTATAGATGTTCCTTTTGCTGAGGATTGTTTTGACTATTAATGTTCTTTTTTGTTTCATTATGAGTTTCTGTATTGTTTCCAGGTATGAGAAAAATGATGTTACTAATTTGATGGATATTGCATTGAGTCCATAGATTGCCTTGGGTAGAATAGGAATCTTGACAATATTGATTCTTCTGATCCATGAGCATGGAATATTTTTCCATTTGTTTGTGTCATCCTTGATTTTTTTGAGCAGTGCTTTGTAGTTCTTGTTGTAAACATATTTCACTTCTCTGGTTAGGTGGATGCCAAGGTATTTCATTTGTGTGTGTGTGTGTGTGTGTGTGTGTGTGTATGGGTGTATGTGTGGGTGTGACTGGGATTGTTTCTATTTGGCTCTCTGTCTGATTGTTGCTGGTGTGTAGACATGCAACTGTCTTTTTGCACATTGATCTTGTACCCAAGTCTTTACCAGAGTCAATTATCAGTGTGAGGAGGCTTTTGACAGACTTTCTAGGGTTTCCAAGATAATAGAATTATATCATTTGCAAAGAGGGGTAATTTAACTTCCTCTTTTCCTATTTGGATACTCCTGATTTCCTTCTCTTGCCTGATTGCTCTGGCAAGGACTTACAATACTATGTTGAACAGGAATAGTGAGAGTGGGCATCCATGTCTTGTTTCTGTTCTTATGGGAAATGCTTCCAACTTCTGCCCATTGAGCAAAATGTTGGCTGTAGGTTTATCATAGATGGTTTTTACTGTTTTGAGGAATGTTTCTTCTATGCTTAGATGCTCAAGGGTTTTTATCAAGAAGGGATGCAGGATTTTGTTGAATGCTTATTCTGCGTCTAATGATATAATCATGTGGTTCTTGGTTTTACATGCTGATGTGCTGAATTGCATTTATGGTCTTGAGAATGTTGAACCAGCCCTGCAACCCAGGAACGTAGCCCACTTGGTCATGGTGGATGATCCTTGGGATGTGTTGCTGGATCCAATTTGCTAGAATCTTGTTTAGAACCATGTTGACAATGGAGAAGACAGAGATAGATGGATTTAGGGACAGGATATAAGAATTAGGGATGAATTTGATGGGATGGTGAAAACAAAAACTCGAGGCTCTGTGTTGAGCCAGTGGAGGGTAGAGGTGCACCAAATGGGAAAAATGAGATGCCAAGAGAGGAGAAAACATTTGCACAAGGGAAATCAGGAAGAAAATGAGCACAGATGACCCAGTCATAACATGAGGGATGGACATTGTTGAACAGAAGTTCACATTTCAAGATTGTTTCAGAGTTATTGGATAACTTCTTATTCTGACTGCTTCTTTCCTCTGCCACCACTTCAAAGTACTTCCTGCAGGTCCAGTCCCATCCATTCTACTACAAAGTCTTACAGCTGGGGCATGTCCCTGGTATGGTCTATGCATCATAGTTGCTCAGGGAACACCAAAGTAAACTAAGCTTAATTAGCTTGTTGGCCAGTTCATGTCTTAATAATTATTTGGTTTTTTTTTGTTTTTTGTTTTTTGTTTTTTGTTTTTTGAGTTGGAGTCTCACTCTGTCGCCCAGACTGGAGTGCAGTGGCCGCTCCCGGCCACCGCAGCCTCGACCTGCTGGGCTCCAGCGATCCTTCTGCCTCAGCCTTCCAAGTAGCTGGAACTACAGGCGCGCACTACCACGCCCGGCTAATTTTTTGATTTATTGTAGAGATGAGGTCTTGCTTGCCCAGGCGGGTCTCGAACCCGCGGGCTCAGGCAATCCACTCACCTCAGCCTC
>CAUYQG010099974.1:0-15574 GCA_963574415.1 Tarsius wallacei
CTATAGGTTTTCTTCTTATGGACATTTCATACAAGTGGAATAATACAATGTGTGGTATTTTGTGGCTGACTTCTTTCACATAGCATAATATTTCAAGGTTCATCCATGTTGTAACATCTAACTGTACTTCATTTTTATTGCTAAATAATATCCATTACATAAATTTACCAATTTATTTATTCACTCCTCATGGACACTTCAATTGTTTACACTTTTTAGCCATTATTAACAATGCTGCTTGAACATTGTTCACAAGTTTTTGCATGAACTTATGTTTTCATTTCTCTTGAGTGTGTGTGTGTATATATTATATATATATATATATATATATATATATATATATATTCAATGTATATATTGCTGAGTCAAATAGTAACTCTATGGTCAAACTTCAAGAAACTGCCAGACTGTTTTCTAAGACAGTGCACCATTTTAGATTATTCTCAGCAGCATACAAGGGTACCAATTTCTCCACATCCTTTCCACTATGTGTTAATATCTGTCTTTTTTATTCCAGCTTCTCTAGTGAGTGTATGGTGGTTATCACTGCAGTTTAAAATTTCCTGGTGACTAATAGTATCAAGCATCTTTTCATGTACTTAACAGTCATCTTTTTTTATTTAAAGATGTGGGGTACAATTCAGGATTAGGTATACAAGTGGTCATCGTACAGATAAAGTTTGGGCCTCCCTTTGGTCCCCACTTTGCCTGATTGAGATCAGGTACCCTTATTGATGTTATGTCCTCTCCCCCTCCCCACCTCCCCCACCGCTGGCAGTATCCCGCTACTGTATTGGTCATCTTTATATATTCCATGGAGAAATGTGATTAGCCTTTTGTTCATTTTTCAATTGAGTTATTTGTCTTTATATTTGTCAGTTGTAAGAGTTGCTGACATATTCTACATACAAGTTATTTACCAAATATAGGATTTGCAAAGAATTTTCCCCAGCCTGAGACTTGTATTTTTAATTTTGATGATGTTCTTTGAAACATAAAAGTTTTAAATTTTGTTGCAGTCCAATGTATTTGTTTGTTCTTTTGGTACTTGTGTTTTGGGTGTTATGTTTAAGAAACCATAGCTTAATCCAAGGTCATGAAAGTTTTTACATGCATTTCAATCTATGAGTTTTATAGTTTTCCACTTACATTTTTGTCTTTGATCCACATTAAATAATTTTTGTATATTGTATGAGGCAAGGTCAAACTTTATTCTTTTGCATGTGCATTTACAGTTATATCAGCACAATTTCTTTTTTTAAAAATCATTACTCACTATATTATGTTTTTTAAAATTCTCTTGACAAAGTTTATTTATATCCAAGGTATATATGTGATGCTTTGATATATGCACTCATTGTGTAATAATTTCTCCTGTCAAATCATTATATACTCAGAACTTGCTCATCTTATAACTGAGAGTTTACACCCTTTAATGAACATCTCCCCGTTTCCTCACCCCAACCTTTGAAACCACTATTCTACCTCTGCTGCTGAGTTCTACATTTCTTAGATTGTACATACAAATGAGGACATATGGTATTTGTCTTTCTGTGTTTGGGTTATTTTATTTATCATAATTTTTCCAAGTTTATCCATGTTGTCACAGCAGAATTTCCTTCATTTTTATGGAAGAATGATATTTCATTGTGTGTGTGTATTGGGGGGGCAAAAAACCTGGAATTATTTTTTGGACAGGCACCTTGTAGTACACACTCCCCTCGCTAGGTGTGTTCTAAGAACCCATTGACATCAGTGTACCAGCTAGTGTTGTTTTGAAAGGATGCATTCAGTTTCAGTAATTTTTAAAAAATTTTTTCAGTGTGTTTGCCCATTTCATGTTGGGCAATTTACATGAACAATCTGCCCACACCACTCTATGTGTGGCAGTTTTTAACCATAAATGGCATAACCCTCTTGCCTCACCTTCCCTATTCACCTGATCTCAACCCAAGCGACTCTTTTTTTGTTTCCCCGGATGAAAAAAGTCCTAAAGGGAAACTTTTTCCTGATGTGGAAGAGGTGTGGGGGAGACAGAAGCACTAAAAGGCATCAACATTGAAGAGCTCAAAAACTGTTTTGAACAGTGGAAAAAGCATCTTCATAGGTGTATTGTATCAAACAAACAGAAGTTGTACTGCATCAAATAGAGAGTACTTTGGAGGTAACAATGTTGTCATTGTAACATTATAAGGGTGTGGGAGCTTTAAGAGGTAACTAGGCCATGGAGGGTCTGCCTTCTTGTTTAAGTTCATTATCAATTATCCAGACTGTGGTATTCTTTTATACCAGCACAAAGCAGACTAAGACACACAGTGTGTTTCAACATTCATCTGTCAACAAACCCTAAGGTTGTTTCCATGCCCTGGCTACTGTGATTAATATTACAGTAAACATAGGGGAGCAAATATCTCCTTGAGATATTGATTTCATTTTCTTTGGATATATGCCCTGAAGAGGAATTGCTGGATTATATGGTAGTTTTCTTTTTAAATTTTTGAGAAATGTCCATACTGTTTTCCATAATGCCTGTGCCAATTTACATCTCCATCAACAGTGTACAAGGAAATAGTTTAAATAGTTTTAAACTTAAGAATATTCACAAAGGTAATACAAAGTTACCATATATCTCACACTCAGATTCCCCTTCTGTCAACTCTTTACATTACTATGGTACATTTAACAAATGAAGCAATATCGATACATTATTATTAACTAAACTGCAAAGTTTATTCGGGTTTCATTAAAATTAGACTCACGTCCTCTTACTGCAAAGCATTTCCCTAGTGATAAATGATGTTGAGCATCTTTTCATGTGTTTGTCATCTGTATATCTTCCTTGATGAGGTGTTTGTTCAGATCTCTTACCAATTTTTAATAGAGTTCTTTGTTTTAGGGTTGAGTTATAAAGCTTTTCATATCCTCTGGATACCAATGCTTCATCAGTTATTTGATTTGCAGATAATTTCTCCAAGTCTGTATTTGAGCTCTTTTACTTCTTAAAACATACATTAATACGTAGATTCCATTTTCAGGAAAGAGAAATGATAAATTTCTAACTGTTACAGTTTCTGGGTAGATGACTTCAATGGCTAGAGAATGGGGATGGGAGGTAGATGGCAATGTAACACATTTATCTTTCTATATCCTTGAATATGTTTTCAACTTTCTTGTGTGTGTATAAATTATCCACTCAAAACATAAAACTGTATGAAAATCCATTATACTTGTAAAACACTTAGTAGATCCTGTCCAGATTATGCATTAAGACTAAGATTCTGACCATTTATTCTAGGACTAATAATCTTTTTCCTGAGCTATTTTGCTCAGATTTTTCCATTTCTGTAAAAGGTAGAAGATGCTATATGGATAAATCCTCTCACTAAAAACGGTTGAATGCCAGGCATGGTGGCTCAAACCTGTAATCCCAGCACTTTGGGAGGTGGAGGCGAGAGGATTGCCAGAGCTCAGGGGGTTGAGACCAGCTGAGCAGCATGGCGAGACCTCATCTCTACAATAAATTTTTTTTTTAAATTCGTCTGGGCTGGGCTTGGTGGCTCAGCCTGTAATCCCAGCACTTTGGAAAGCCAAGGTGAGTGGATTACCTGAGCCCGCGGGTTCCAGACCCACCCGGGCAACTTGGTGAGACCTCATCTCTACAATAAATCAAAAATTAGCTGGGCATGGTAGCGCACGCCTGTAGTTCCAACTACTTGGAAGGCTGAGGCGGAAGGATCACCGGAGCCCAACAGGTGGAGGCTGTGGTGGCCAGGAGCATGCCACTGCACTCCAGTCTGGGGGACGGAGTGAGACTCCAACTCAAAAAAAAAGGAAAATTAGTCGGGCATGGTGGCACATGCCTGTGGTTCTAGCTACTTGGAAGGCTGAGGTGGAAGGACCACCTGAGCCCAGTAAGTGAAGGCTGTGGTGGCTGTAAGGTCATGAAAGCTAAGTAGAGAGGTCATGTAGTAGAGTGAGACTACTACTCAAAAAAAAAGCTGAAATGCTATGTTAAATACAAAAACCATCTTAAACGTATTAAAGAGAGATTGAGAGAAATGACCAAGCTTCAAAAGAAGGGGGGAATGTTCCTTGGCCTCCATAGAGTACAGGGATATGGGAGGTGAAAAAAGGCTCCCTAAATTCACTGCCCCAGAGCCCAGGCATGGAAGCCTACCATTTTCAATTCCTTGCCTCTGATTTTGACAGACTCATGTGAGGGGGGACCTTTGGGAGTCCCAGGCCCTGGATAAGTGAACAGGCTCTGTCTCCTTCTTTGGAACTTACCCTCTAATTTCAGTGTAAATGGAATAAACTTATTTGACAAAGAGATCCATGAGCACAGTGGATATGGAAAGGGGTGTATTGAGAGACTTTATTCCCTCTCATAATCTCTATCAGCTTCCCCCAGCTACCAGATCAGAAAACTTTCTATGAAAATAGTATATGCATTCTCAACAAATGCACCTTTAAGACAAGTACTTAGCCACCCTTCCTTCCAACTAGATTGCTGATCCAAAGCCAGTTTTGTAAGGAAATTCTAGACACCCCTATACACACAAGACCTCTTCAATTGCTTCTGCCAATGGCTTTAAGACGCAAGAGATGGGGTGTGAAAAGAACATGGGGTTTGGAGTAAGACTGGACTGATTTCAAACTCAGCCATTACCACTTTTGTGTAGTTTGGGCAAAGTACTCACCATTCCTAAACTTTGACTTGTCTACTTATAAGGTGAGGTAATATACCTCCAATTCATGCAATCTGTCGGGTGGCATGGCTCCTTGCCCTTTAACATATTCTGTGCCTACCTTCACTCATTGGGGATGAAACTTTCTCCACAACAGTCCATCAGTTCTGTGTGGTGAACAACAATCTATATCAATGTATGAGAAGATATTTGTCTTGAAAGTGTCTTCTGCAAGACACATGAAAAGTCAGGAATTACTGCCCCCTTTTCAAGCCCTAGATGCAGCAGCAGAACAAAGTCAGAACCTTTGAGTTATGGGTAGATGAGGAAAGAGGACTGGAGCCTTAGAGATGGAGAATATTTGGGTGCTCATTTGAAGGATACCAAGCACTCCCTACAGTTAATGGGAGGGGAAGAATACAAAGATGTCTAAATCATCCTCTTAATTGTGCATTCACTTTTGAACAATCAAGGATCCTCAGCTCAAAATGAGAAGTCTAACTAGAGACCACAATGAGTTATCCACAAACACAGCATCTGTGTATGGGTGAATAAAATAAAAAATCCTTCTCACAAGGATTTGCAATGAATATTAAAGTCACCTGGGTGATATGAAGTGGGAATTCACTGATACTGTAAGTCCATTCGGCATTGTAGGGCCCACAATGAGCTTTATACAATGACACAAGATCATCAATGTGAAGTACATAGACCAAGATTTGTGAATGAAAAATATACAATAACTGTGTCCTTTCCTTGGAAGAGTGAAATACTCTAGAGTTAAAGGAATTGAATCTTGGGATCAAATGGACCTAAAGCTTCTCAGAGCAGTTGTGATGAAGAACACAATGCTTAAAGCTTTCTAGGGCTCAGTTCCTTGTTAGTAAACATTTTAACAAAAGAGCAATAGAGCCAGGCTCAGTGGCTCAGCCTGTAATTCCACGCTTTGGGAGGCTGAGGTGAGTGGATTGCCTGAGCCCGTGGGTTTGAGACCTGCCTGGGCAACTTGGCGAGACCTCATCTCTGCAATAAATCAAAAAAATTAGCCGGGTGTGGTAGCGTGCACCTGTAGTTCCAGCTACTTGGAAGGCTGAGGCAGAAGGATCGCCGGAGCCCAGCAGGTCGAGGCTGCGGTGGCTGGGAGCAGCCACTGCACTCCAGTCTGGGAGACTGAGTGAGACTCCAACTCAAAAAAAAAGAGCAATAGAGATTTAAGCACATTTAGCACAAGTTTGTGGAAAAGGAGGAGGAGGAAAAGGAAGAGAAGGAGAATTGCTATACACATTTAGCAAAATTCAATCAGTGGCATTAATGACGATAGCATGCTGACAAGGATGACGATGATGATAAGGATCAGATGACCGTGATGATGATGATTTTTCTGTCTTTTTTTAGTTTTAAAACAGTTTATTAGCAGGTAAAAGAGAATAAGGAAGATTCTTGGCAGAAAGACCTGCCATGGGCAAGTTCTTCAAAGAATGACCGTCATATGATGATTTCCTTCTCTAGGGCACCTACTAGTCTAGTGGAGGATTCTGGAGGCCAACCCCTGCCCCTAAGCATGATATCACCCTGTGGGAAGGTATTTGAGATAGAACAGACTAGGGTGAGAAAGCAGGAGTTTATTAAGAATAGAGAAAGCAGGAGTTTATTAAGAATAGAGAAAATCTCCCATACAGTAGGGAACCGAAAGAGGGTTGCCCCATTTTTTATTTGAAAGATGTGGGGTATAATCCAGGGTTAGGTACATAAGTGGCCACTGTACAGGTAAACTTTGGACCTCCCATTGGTCCTCACTTCACCTGGTTTGAGACTGGGTACCCTTATTTATGTTATGTGCACCTCTCCTTCCTCCCCTGGTAGTGGCCCACTACTACCAATCCCTTCCTTATAGTATTATGATAAATAGAACAGACTTTCTAAATCTCACTCAGATCACAGCATATGTGTGCAGTAGGTGTAAGGATCAGGGTTCCATTGGGGAAAGAGGCCATTATTTGTATTCTCTCAAGTGCTTTCTGCACTCTCTGAATTGGTAAATTACCGAATTTCTACCCATCTGCCTTCCAATTTTAATGTTTAAATGTACTTTTTTAGTATTATAGTGTAATATAGATTCACTGCAGAAAATTATGAAATGTTTAAAATGATTATTATACATTTAAACTAACCCATAATCCTCACACAGAAATATATTATTGCATTTCCTTCTAGTCTGTTATACATCCCCCTATCGCTGCCCAAATGCTAAATCTCTCAATCTCTCTCTCTCTCTCTCTCTCTCTCTCTCTCTCTCTCTCTCTCAAGTTGATGACCACACACCTCAGTGGCTCCCGGTCCTCCACTCTCCAAATGCCATTTCCCAGGTCAGGGAGCTAGTTCTCACTTTCTTCTTCCACTTTACATCCATCCAATATTTCCATACTCCTTGCATTTAGGTGATTAATTTATTTCTCTTTCACTCAGAAAAAAAGAAAGACTCAGGTGATAGCTGCATCATCATCCCTCTGCAGTACCCATATCTGCTGCTGCCTTTTCAGTCATCTCATCAATGATGATGGATGCTCCCCACTCCTGTTTAAAACCACCCCTACACTAGGGCAAAAAATCAGATCCCTCTCCAAGCGGTCCCCTAACACTGAAGCCAGGTAAGAACATTGTAAAAAGAAAGTTATAGGTCAATATCCCCAATGAGCATAGCTGCATAATATCTTAACAAAATGCAAGCAAACTGAATTCAACAGCACATTAAAAGAATCACATACCATGATTAAGTAGAATATATCCATGGGCTGCAATGATTGTTCGATATCTGCAAATTAATAAATGTGATACATAACATTAATAGAATTAAAAATAGAAATCATATGATCATTTCTGTAGATGCAGAAAAATCACTTGAAAAAAATCTAATCCTTTTCATGGTAAAAAAAAAAAAAAAAAAGACTCTCAACAAATTAAATACAGAGGCAATGTAACTCAACACAATAAAGACCATATATGACAAGCCTTCAGATAACATCATATTCAACAGTTAAAACCTGAAAGCTTTTCCTCTAAGATCAGGACAAGGGTGATCACTCATTACTTCTAATTAAACTAATATTGAAAATTCTTGGAGAGCAATTAGACAAAGAAAATAATCTAAAAAATGGAAGAAGAAAAATTATCTCTGTTTGCAGATGACATGACCTTATAAGTTGAAAACCCTGAAGACTTCACACACAAACACACACACACACACACACACACACACAATTGTTAGAACATCACCCACACAAAAAAACTTATCACCTAATTCAGTGAAGTTACAGGGTATAAAATTAACATAAAAAAATCAGTTGCATTAACAACTGATTTTTTTATGTTAATTTTATACCCTGTAACTTCAATTATCTGAAAAAGAAATTGAGAAAATAATTCCATTTACTATTGCATCGACGGCAATAAGGTATTTAAGAATTAATTTAACTGAAAGGTGAAAGATCCTTACACTGAACACTATAAGACATTGATTAAAGAAATTAAAGGAGGCACAATGCATGGAAAGATATCTCATGTTCATGGATAGGAAGAATTAATATTGTTAAAATGTCTTTGCAACCCAGAGCAATCTATAGATTTAATGCCATTTCTATCAATATTCCAATCACACTTTTTACAGAAATAGAAAAAACAGTTCTAAAATTGGGTTTAGAACAACAAAAGACACTGAATAGTCAAAACAATCATGAAAGAGAAGAACAAAGCTGACAGCATCACACTTTCTGATTTCAAATTATATTACAAAGCTACAGTTCCCCAAAATATATAGTGCTGACACAAAAAAGACATATAGACCAATGGAAAAGAATCAAAACCCCAGAAATATTTGACAAGGCCACCAAGAATACACAATGAGCAAAGGATAGTCTGTTCAATAATTATCCAATGCTTAAAAAACTAGATATCCACAAAGAAATAAAATTAAATTAAATAAGACCTCTATCTTACAACATTGACAAAAATTAACTCAAAATGTATAAAAGCCTTAAAGGTAAAACATAAAACTGTAAAACTCTTAGAGAAAAATAATAGGGGAAAAGCTTCTTAACATTGGCTTTGGTGATTATTTTTTTGATATGACACCAAAGCACAAGAAACATAAGCACAAATTAAAAAGCAGAACTACATCAAACTTACAGCTTTTGCACAGATATGAAAACAATCAAGAAAATTAAAAGGAAACCTACAGAATGGAAGAAAATATTTAGAAGCCATATATCTGACAAAGGTTTACTATCAAAATCTATAAGAAACTCGTACAACTAAACAGCAAAAATAATAATAATTAATTTTAAAATGGGCAAAGAACCTAAATAGACATTTATTCAAAGAAGACATACAGGAAACATTTCCTCTAAAAACAGGAACAAGACAAGACTGCTCACTCTCACCTTCTTGTTCAACATTGTGTTAGAAATCCTAGCTAGGGCAATTAGACAAGAGAAGGAAATCAGGGGTATCCAAATAGGGAAAGAGGAAGTCAAGTTATCCCTCTTTGCTCACGATATGATTCTATACCTTGAAAATCCAAAAGAATCTGTCAAAAACATGCTTGCACTGATAAAGGACTTTGACAAAGTCTCGGGGTACAAAATAAATGTGTAAAAGACAGTTGCATTCTTATACACCCACAACAAGCAGGCAGAGAACCAAATAAAAAGCGCAATCTCATTCACCATAGCCACACAAAAAATGATTGTGAGGTGATATCTCATTGTGGTTTTAACATGCACATCTCTGATAAAAAGGAAAGTTGAGTGCCTTTTCATATACCTGTTAGCTGCTTATATGTCTTCTTCTTCTTCTTCTTTAAGATGTGGGGTACAAGTCAGGATTAGGTTTACAAATGTTCATTATGCAGGTACCCTTGTTGATGAGGTGTGCCCCTCCCTCCCCTGGCAGTTTCCCTCAACTGCCAATCCCAACCTACCTCCCCTGGCAGTTTCCCACTACTGCCAATCCCTTTTTTATAGTATTATGATAATTTTTCAAGGTCCACTTATGAGTAAGAACATATGGTACTCTGTTCTTTGTTTCTGTGATAGATCACTGAGTGTGATCGATTCTAAATCCATCCAAGTTCCTGCAAAGTCCTTATGTTTGTCCTTCTTTATGGCTGCATAATATTCCATTGTGTATACATACCACATTTTTAAATCCAGTTCAGTTTTGATGGGCAGCACAATTGATTCCATGGTTATGCTGTTGTGAATAGAACTGCAACAAACATGTGTGCGCAAGTATCTTTTTTGTGGAATGATTTGAGTTCCTCTGAGTATATTCCCAATAGGGGGATTGCTGGGTCATATGGAAGGTCAATTTCTAGTTCTTTCTGAAATTGCCACACTGTCTTCCAAAGAGGTTGCACTAGTTTGCATTTCCACCAGCAGTGCAGAAGTGTTCCTTTTTCTCTGCATCCTCACCAGCATCTGTTGTTGTTTGTTTTATTAATGATGGCCATTCTTACTGGACTTAGGTGGTATCTCAATGTGGTTTTGATTTGCATTTCTCTGATGAAGAGTGAGGCTGAGCCCTTTTTCATGTGTCTGTTGGCTGCCCATATCTCTTCTTTCGAGAAGTGTCTTTTCATGTCTTTTGCCCACTTTTTAAATGGGTCTGTTTACTTTTTTCTTCTCGGTGCATGTGGGTTTCTTGTAGATCCTAGGTGTTAGGACTTTATCAGATAAAGTTAGCAAATATATTTTTCCCATTCTGTGGGCTGTCTCCCCACTCTCTTGATGGTTTCTTTTGCTTTGCAGAAGCTTTTCAGTTTGATGAGGTCCCACTTGTCTATCTTGTCTCTTAAAGCATGGGCTTTTGGGATTCTGGTCAGGAATTGGTTGCCTATTCCAATTTTTGTAAGAGTGTCACCTGTGTTTTCTAAGATTCTTATAGTTTGAAGTTTTATGTTTAGGTGTTTCATCCATTTGGAGTTGATTTTGGTATATAATGGTAGGTAGGGGTTCTGCTTCATTCTGCATATGGTCAGCCAGTTTTCCCAACACCACTTACTGAATAGGTTCTCCTCTCCCCAGTGGTTGTTGGTGGAAGCTTTGTTAAAGATGAGTTGTTTGAGAAATTGATGTTTTGCTTCTGAATCGCAGTTCTGTTCCATCGGTCTATATGCCTGTTCCTGTACCAACGCCAGGCTGTTTTGATTATTGCAGCCTTATAATAAGTTTAAAGTCTGGTAGTGTGATACTGCCCAGTTTGTTTCTTTTGTTGAGGGTTGTTTTGACTATTAGTGGTCATTTTTGTTTCCATATGAATTTCTGTATTGTTGTTTCCATGTCTGAGAAGAATGATGCTGGTAATTTAATGGGCATTGCATTGAGTCTGTAGATTGCCTTGGATAGGACGGACATCTTAACAAGGTTGATTCTTCCAGTCCATGAGCATGGAATATTTTTCCATTTGTTTGTAACTTCTTTGGCTTTTTTGAGTGTTGTTTCATAGTTTTCATTGTAAAGATCTTTCACTTATCTGGTTAGGAAGATTCCCAGGTATTTCTTTTTGTGTGTATGTGGCTATTGTGAATAGGATTATATTTTGTATTTGGCTCTCTGCCTGTTTATTGTTGGAGTATAAAATATACACAATTTTTATTTGTCAATTTTCCTTAATAAAACTGGAAGGATGAAGAAGGATTAGCCTCCTCCCTCTCCTGCAACATCAGTTTCCCACTCTATTGGCTCATTCATTCCTGCACACAAACATGCTGTAATATCTCCCATTGGAACAAACAAAATGAAACTAAATAAATGGAAAACAATATCCTGCCATAAATATTCACCATCTGATCCCACATCTGCCTCCAACTATGACCTGTTGACACTCCCTATAGAAAAAAACCCATGGACCAGACCCAGGGAAGGTGTCTCCAGATTATGACAGGTCTCCGGCCTTGTTCAGCTCCTCTCCAGGGATTTGGTGTCCCCTTTGCTCTTCAGAGGAGTCCCCAGGCAGATCATGTGGCTCCAGGACACATGGCAGATCATGTGGCCCCAGGACAGATCATGTGGCCCCAGGACAACCCTCTCCTGAAAGTGTGGTGCCCGGGAACACCCTGGGGTTTAGGGAGGAGGTAACTCCTGAGGCGCCCAGAAGGGTCTTTGTGGCTCCTGCACTGTCCTACAAGTCCCCAGTCTGTCTGGGAGCAGGAAAACCCTTCCTGGTGGGGTACTGGGGAGAGAAAACAGTACTGCAGGGCTTATCAAGCACAGGACATCTGTTGCTGATTCCTCTGGCAAGGAGCAAGCCAGGGAACGGTGACAAGTCCAGATGGGAACCTCTGACCACACTATGAAAAAGCAACACTTGACTTCATAACTCGCAATTTTAGGGGACAAGAAAGCTGAGGAAGTGGCGGCTGACAGGATGGGGATCGGGACACAAGAAACTGGAAAAAAAAGTGATGGGGGGTAGGCCCAACAGGCTAGGATCAATTGCTAGGTGCGTTTTATTGTATCTCCATCAACTTGGGGAGGAGTCCAGACAGCAGGCCTGACCCTGGCGCCCAGTGAGACCCATCCCCGCAAGTCACCGTCTCCTCCCCCCGCCTCTGTGTCCTCCACTCTTGCCCTCTTTTGCCAATTATTCCCCATCCTCCTGCCCCTCTGACTATGACCCCAACTTAAACTTAAACTTTCTTATCTTCGGGAATTCTGGATGTGACCGACATGAGGGAGAAGTCCTGCATTTCTTGAGGGGTTTTCCCTGTGGTCCCTGCAGATTAATCTGGAGATTGACATTGCCTCATGGAGTCTGGTTGCAAGAGCTTCCCAGAACTATCCTCTTGGATTTGAGGAAACAAGAATTGGCTTTTCATGTTTTTAGAGAGTGTGTACATATGTTTGTGTATGTGTATGTTTGGGTATATGTATGTGTGTGCATGTTTGTGTTTACATGTGTGTATGTTTCTCTGTGTGTATGTGTATGTATTTTGTGTGCCTCATCAATAAACCAATAGACAACTGACGCTGGCAAGGGTGCAGAGAAAAGGGAACGCTTCTACACTGCTGGTGTGAGTGCAGGCTAGTTCAATCTCTATGGAAAGCAGTGTAGCCATTCCTAAAAGAGCTAAAAACTGAACTTCCATACCACCCAGCAATCCCTCTCCTGGGAATATTCCCGGAGGAGCATAAATTCTTCTACAAAAAAGACACCTGCACACGCATGTTTATAGCTGCACTCTTCACAATAGCAAAAACATGGAACCAACCCAATTGCCCATCAAAACTGGACTGGATCAAGAAAATGTGAGCTGGGCTCGGTGGCTCAGCCTGTAATCCCAGCGCTTTGGGAGGCTAAGGTGAGTGGATTGCCTGAGCTCACGGGTTTGAAACCCACCTGGGCAACCTGGCGAGACCTCATCTCTACAATAAAATCAAAAATTAGCCGAGCGTGGTAGTGCACGCCTGTAGTTCCAGCTACTTGGAAGGCTGAGGCGGAAGGATAGCCGGAGCCCAGCAGGTCGAAGCTGCGGTGGCCGGGAGTGGTCACTGCACTCCAGTCTGGGTGACAGAGTGAGACTCCAACTCAAAAAAAAAAAAAAAAGAAAAGAAAAGAAAATGTGGTACATATACACGATGGAATATTATGCAGCCATAAAGAACAAAATCATGCAATTTGCAGCAAATGGATGAGTTGAAGACCATCATACTTAGTGACCTGTCATAGAAACAAAAAAACTGAATACCAAATGTTCTCACTCATAAGTGGGACCTGAACATTACACATTAGCACAAAGGATGGATCAGAAATTGATGGACACTGCCAGGGAGGGTGGGAGGGAGGGGACATAAAGCAGCACAAAACGTACCTGGTCCTAAACCAGAGGAAGTTAGGGCCAGTTGGAGGTCCAAATGTCACCTGCAGCAGCCTGCTTGTGTATCTAATCCTGACTTGTACCCCACATATTTACAATAAAAAAGAAGGCACATAAAATAAACTATTTTTTTAAAAGAAAAGAAATACAAGGGATATGACCCAGACCTAAGAAGGAAACAGTGCTGGATACACAGGCCAATTCTGTGAACACTATTTCAAAGGTAAAATAAAGAGGACATCACATCCAAATAATTATAGTCGATGAAGAATGTTTAAATAGCTAAAAAGGTTTTCAGCTTCATCCAGTATTAGTTTAGGGAGGAACCATACATGTCAAGTAATTTATGATAATTCCATCTTTGGAATTGTTTCACTTTTGTTTGTTTCAAGTAGTTTATTGTATTTCCTTATTGCTACAATTCTGTTTCCCTTCTATAATTTTCTTTATTTAGAAATCACTTGTATCATCACAATTAATATGTCATCTTTAATAATTAAGTTATATTTGCCTTGGCGGCCCACATGGCAGGCCCCAGTCCCTGCTTGAATTGCTAAAGAAAATGGTATCTTTGTTAGAATATTATTTACTGAAGCCATATTTATAGTGAAATGTATAGTTTACCCATGTTTAACTAGTTTCTTTATGGTTGGCCTTGATAATTAGTATCAGTTGCCTCTGCCCATGTCATTGATTTTGGTAGCAGGCTGTCTCAACTTCTAATTTAACAAAATAGTAAGTTCGCATTTGGTGGAAGCATTACTCTTGAGAATTTCACCAAGCCAAGGTTGAGGTGATAGAAAGCAGAAGTTTTTAAGATTATAGGTACAATTGTACAATAATGCTTATAAATACAATATATTATCAGTGTTTTAAACTGAAAAAATAAGGCCTTTTTAACTTTATTCATCTTTTAAAGAATTATTAGGCTATTCTAGATCTTCTTTGTTTTCAAATACAATTTTTAAATCAGTTCATTAATTTGTAAAAAAAAAAAAAAAAATTCTCCTAGGATTTTGTTTGGTTATTTGGTTGAATTTCTGGAAGGACTTGTGAAGGACTGACTATTTAACAGGTGAGTCTTGCTATCCATGAACAAGGGGTCTATTTATTTAAGTCTTCCTTACTTTCTCTCCACACTTCTTCTTGGTTTTTTGTGTCTTGGTTTTCAGATATATTAGACATCATTTGTGCAATTTATTCCTAAATATTTTCTGGTTTTCTCACCATTGTACTTGAAAAGATTTAAAAATTTTATCTCTAATTGTTTGTACCCTATATATATATAAGAATACATTTTGGGTGTGTTTTTGGCTTTGTTTCTGTTTTCTTTTGGTTTTAGACTTATATTAATCTTATAGCCTAAGTTTGTTCAGGTAATAGTTTGTTAAATTTTTTTTTAATCTACAGTCTTCAGTGATAATAGTCAGTAATTTTTCTTCTTATTTTTCTTTCCTTTCTTCCTTCCATTTTATTAAGTTTTAATTTTCAACAAGTTTGTCCATTTCACTGAAGCTGGCAAAATTATTTATGTCATCTTATTATTCTTTTAATGTCTGTGGGATCTGTGGTAATAATTTATTTTTCATTCCTGATACTGGTGATTTTTTTCTCTCTTCATTTGTTCATCAGTGCTACTAGAAGTTTGCCAATTTAACAAAGAAGCAAATCTGCCTCTGTTAGTTTTCGCTGTTGAGACCTGCTTTCTCTATTTTATTTCTTCTTTTATCTTTATGATTTCCTCCCTTTTATTTACCTTGGGTTTATATTGCTGTCCTTTTTCTAGTTTCTTAAGGTGGAACTGAGTTTAGATCTTTTTTCCTTTCTGATTGAAGCACTTAAAACATCAAGATTCCCCCAGAATTTAAGTTGCATTCCACAAATTTAGGTATGTTGTTTTTGTTATTTAATTCAAAATATTTTCTTATTTCTCTGTTGATTTTGCCTTTGACCTTTGATTTATATTGAAATATATTTTTACATTCTGCATAATTGGGGTTTCTAAAATATCTTA
>CAUYQG010099979.1:0-11447 GCA_963574415.1 Tarsius wallacei
CCCGGGGAGGCATATTTTTTCCCACTTAAAGAAAAATCAAGCCGGGCTCGGTGGCTCAGCCCTGTAATCCCGCGCTTTGGGAGGCTGAGGTGAGTGGATATATATATATGACAAATTGTCAGCGACCCACAAGACTCACTGAGCTTGACCTTCAACAGAAAGGTGCCTTTGGGGAATCACAAGCTCACCGTTCTAGTTCATTCCAGTCTCCACGGATTCCTGAGTTGCCCCTCCTTGCCCTGACACCCACCCTTGGGGTTTGAAACTCCCCCCTTTCTGATCACACATCCCAACCCACTCCAAGGCCCTAAAAATCCTTCCCTGTGTCCACGTGGGTAAAATCCAGTGTTGTCAGCCTCTTTTGTGAACATTCCCTGCACTTTTTTTTTTGAGTTGGAATCTCACTCTTGTCACCCATGCTGGGGTGCAGTGGCATGATCATGGTTCATCACAGCCTCGACCTCCTGGGCTCAGGTGATCCTTCTACCTCAGTCTCCTGAGGAGTTAAGGACTACAGGCACATGCTACAATGCCTTGCTTATTTTTGATTTTTTGTAGAGACAACATCTCACTATGTTGCCCAGGCTGGTCTCGAACTTCTGGACTCGAGCCATCCTCCTGCCTCGGCCTCTCAAAATGCTGGGATTACAGGCGGGAGCCATCATGCCAGCCTCCCTGCACTTCTTCTTTTTTTTTTTTTTTTGGAGTCTCACTCTGTCACCCAGAGTTGGAGTCTCACTCTGTCGCCCAGACTGGAGGGCAGTGGCCGCTCCCGGCCACCGCAGCCTCAATCTGCTGGGCTCTGGCGGTCCTTCCGCCTCGGCCTTCCGAGTAGCTGGAACTACAGGCGTGCGCTACCACGCCCGGCTGATTTTTTTTGATTTATTGTAGAGATGAGGTCTCGCCAAGTTGCCCAGGCGGGTCTCGAACCCGCGGGCTCAGGCAATCCGCTCACCGCAGCCTCCCAAGCGTGGGATTACAGGCTGAGCCACCGAGCCCGGCTAACCAGAAGTCTTTACTCAAACTCAAAGGTACGACGTTAATGCTCCAGATCACTGCTTCACATTTGTTTTCTTCTATGAAGTAATCAAGAACTGGTTTTGTTTTTGTTTTTGTTTTTGAGTTGGAATCTTCCTCTACCAACTAGGCTGGAGTACAGCAGCATGCTCACTGCAGCTTCGACCTGCTGGGTTCAGGTGATCCTTCCGCCTCAGCCTTCCAAGTAGCTGGAACCACAGGCATGTGGTTCCTTATTCAATACTTAAGTTAAAATAAATAGTGCCTAGGCTAGGCGCAATGGCTCACGCCTGTAATCCCAGCACTCTGGGAGGCCCAGGCAAGAGGACTGACTGCACCCGGGAGTTTGAGACCAGTCTGGGCAACATGGCAAGACCACATCTCTACAAACAAACAAACAAATTAGCCAGGTGTGGTTACGCATGCCACCAGCTACTTGAAAGGCTGAGCTGGAAGAATTGCCTGAGCCTACCGGGTTGGGGCTGTGCCACTGCCATCCAGCCATAACCCTAGGTCAAACACCATGAACTCCATGTCCAAAGCTGTTTACCTAATACAGGATTTGTTAAAAGTCTTCTTCAAAACTAGCAAGAAATAGAACTAATGCCCCACCCTTTATGATGAGAAACTGATCCCAAAATACATCTAAAATCCCTCTCATTTACCATTTTCTTTAACAATCCCTGCAGTCCATGTTCTAAGCTCAACCTTGACTTCGAAGAACTGCCAGATACTGTAGACGCAGCAAAGAACGAGATGTCATCTTTCCTCTAACAAATGAGGAAAGACAGATATAAATAATAAAGACAATATGCGAAAAGCTGTGTAGCAGAAGTAGAGTAGATTCAAAGGGGAAATTACACGGATCAGGGTCGTGGATAAGGTTGGCTGGCATTACGAATGGTCAAATGACAATTTTTATTTTTTTTGAGTCAGTCTCACTCTGCCACCCAGGCTGGAGTGCAGTGGCACGCTCACAGCCCCCACAGTCTCGACATGCTGGGCTCAGGCAATCCTTGTGCCTCAGTCTCCCAAGTGCTGGGACAACAGGCACATGAACCAAGCCTGGCTAATTTCTTTATCTATTGCAGAGATGAGGACTTGCCATGCTGCCCAGGCTGGTCTCAAACCCCTGATCTCAGGCAATTCTTTCGCCTCGGCCTCCCAAAGTGCTGGAATTACAGACTGGAATCACCAGGCCTGGCTGTGATATGACCATTTAAGCCATCTATGCCTCTAAACAAACCGCACTAATGCCTTGGGCTTTCCACATTCTTTTCTTTGCCTGCAACAGTCTAATCCATTCCATGCTCTGCCTAATTTTTGTACTGATCCCTTCAGACTTGGCTGAATAACCCAGGTAAAGAACCTCAAATGAATGGAGATGACTTTTACCAAAGAATAAAGCATGGATAATTGCACTTTTTTTTTTTGGAGAGCAGTGGCATGATCTCCGCTCACTGCAGCTTTGACCTCTGGGCTCATGTGATCCTTCCATCTCAGCCTCCTGAGTAGCTGGGATGATAGGGAAGGGACGCATGCCCAGCTAATTTTTTGATTTTTTTGTAGAGACAGGTCTCACCAAGTTACCCAGGCGGTCTCGAACCCCTGGGCTCAGGCAATCCTCTCACCTCAGCCTCTCAATGTGCTGGAATTACAGACGTGAGCCACTCACCTGGCCGGGTAAGAAAGTCCTGGGATTATAGGCGTGAGCCACTCACCTGGCCTGGTAACAGCACTTTTAAACATGATGATCATTTAATATTACAAACACTCTTCCGGCCAGGGTTGGTGGCACAGCCTGTAATCCCAGACCTCATCTCTACAATAAATGCAAAATTAGCCGGGCGTGGTAGCCCATGCCTGTAGTTCCAGCTCCTTGGAAGGCTGAGGCAGAAGGATCGCCGGAGCCCAGCAGGTCGAGGCTGCGGTGGCCGGGAGCGGCCGCTGCACTCCAGTCTGGGCCACGGAGTGAGACTCCCACTCAAAAATAAATAAATAAATAAAAATAAAAACACTCTTCCACGGTTTCTCTCGCCCATGCCAGCTCTGGCATGTCTCTATCGCTCCTCTTTTCCTTCTCTAATAAACTTTGTTTGAAAACCTAAAAGAAAAAAAACAAACAAACAAAACAACCTCTTCCTAGGACCATATCTCCAAATCTGAAAGTAGAAAAGAAGACTGGGCATGGTGGCTCAGCCTGTAATCCTAGCACTTTGGCAGACTGAGACAAGAGGATTGCCTGAGCCTGGGGGTCGGAGACCAGCCTGGGTAACTCGGTAAGACCTCATCTCTACAATAAATCACAAAAATTTGTTAGACGTGGTGGTGTGCGTCTGTAGTTCCAGTTACCTGGAATGCTGAGGCAGAAGGATCGCCCGAGCCCAGGAGGTCGAGGCTGCAGTGACCGTGAGCGTGCCAGTGCACTCCAGCCTGGGCGTTAGAGCGAGACTCCAACTCAAAAAAAAAAGAATCAAGTTACATACATGAAGGTATTCACTGTAATGTCACCCAGAACGGCAAAAACTAGTGCCCTAAAGGAACAGAGGCATCCCATACCGGCAAACCACTGACAGAAAGAACATGTGAGAACATGAAAAGTGTGATGGTAAGTGGGCTACACAAACACACACACAAAATGCTATGATGGCATCCACATCAAGACGCAGAAGAACATGGCCAAAGTGGAAAATCATATGCGAAAAGGAATACAATGACAGACACACAGCTCATTTTAAGAAAATATTAAATATTTTATTATATACTTTTAAGCATACAGTAAATAGAAAAAATAGCACAATAAACTTCCATATACACACCAGTTAGATTCATGAACATTTTGCCATCTATGCTTCCCGCACATACATCCCGCTAAACCACTGTAGGAGACACTTCATTCCCGAATACTTCGGTATGCAAATTAAGACAGTCTCTTAAACTACAACACCCTTCGCACAACTCACAAAATCAGCACTATTTATCTAACATCATTCAAAATCTAGTCCACATTCAAATTTTCTCAACCCCACCCCGCCAAGTCTTTTACAAATGGCTTTTCCAACCAGGGTCCAATCAAAGATTCCACATTGCATTTGGCTTTTCTGTCTCTTAACATAACTTTTAATCTAGCATAGTTACCTATTCCACCTCCACCTCCGTGTTTCTTCCCCAACACTGATATTTTGAAGAAATGAGGCCAGTTATCTTCTCCAGCATTCCACAGTCTGGATATGTCTGCCTACTTTGTTCCGTTAGTGGTATCATTTAACTTGTTGCGCTAGCCCCTGTATTTCCTGCAAGTAGGAAATGAGATCTAAAGGCCTGACTAAATTTGAGTTACGCTTTCTTGACCAGAACGCTTCGCGGGCCATACAGTGTGCAGCACAGTATGCAGAGGTCACACTGCGTTGCAAATCAAAACACATGTCATATGCCATCAGAACCTAAGGATCTCCTTACTGTAAAGTATGTGTTTCCACATAACCACCCAGTAAGTATCTGGTGAGACAATACTATGACACCGTAAGAACTCCAGTACAAGTGTAGATCAACCTTTCATCTAATAGTTCTGGAATCAAAATGTCTTTCTATTGCTTTACATTAACAATTCAACTTTTTAACATTTCAGGTTTTTTAATGTTCAAAATCATTCTTTTTCCCAAACCATAAGATTTATACTGGCTAATGACAGCACACTCACTCTTTAACTGGAATGTGAGCACCTTCCTTCTTTTTGACTTTGTCTGAAACCCTGTAAGGAAGAGAACGTGAAAATAGCATATACACTTGATACAGATATTAATAAACACTTCTGCACGTAACATTTTGCTAATTTTACTTAACAAACTATGACCACAAAACAACTTTATTGCCTTCTAATGTGCTTTAAAAGTTGACAATTACTGGATTCAATTAAGAAATCTTTCTTCTTTCACTAAGTCATATGATGTTGCTGCGCCCACTTACACTTTATTTTCTTTATTTATTTATTTATTTTTTGGAGTTGGAGTCTCACTCTGTCGCCCAGACTGGAGGGCAGTGGCCGCTCCTGGCTACTGCAGCCTCGACCTGCTGGGCTCCAGTGTTCCTTCCGCCTCAGCCTTCCAAGGAGCTGGAACTACAGGCGCGCGCTACCACGCCCAGATAACTTTTTGATTTATTGTAGAGATGAGGTCTCACCAAGTTGCCCGGGCAGGTCTCGAACCCGCAGGCTCAGGCAATCCACTCACCTCAGCCTCCCAAGGCGCAGGATTACAGGCTGAGCCACCGAGCCTGGCTACACTTTATTTTTTCAAATAAAATATACAATGACCTAAAATTACGTGTCATACTTATTTGTTTAAAAAACCGTTAAAGACCAGTACTCACTAGATTAAAAAAAAAACACGTTTTAAAAGATTAAAAAAAACCAATACTAAAATACTTAATTGTTTTTCCTGGCCAGCTCTAGCCCCAATGTCCCATCTCTCTCTTCCAGCTCAAGGACTTCTCTTTCCCTACGTGTACACCAGCTTGCAGAGGCTGTCCACCTCTCCTCTACTTTTTTCTTTTCTTTTGAGTCGGGGTCTCACTCTGTCGCCCAGGCTGAAGTGCAGTGGCATGATCACAACGATTACAGCTCATGGCAGCCACTACTTCCTGGGCTCAGGTGATCCTTCCACCTCAGCCTTCTAAGTAGTGGGGCCTACAAGTATGGGCAACCACACCTGGATAATTTTTTTTTTTTGTCGTAGTCTCACTGTGTGGCCCAAACTGCAGTGCACTGGCACACTCATGGCCACCACAGGCTCAACCTGCTGAGTACAAGTGATCCCTCCACCTCAGTCTTCCAAGTAGCTGGAACTACCGGCATGCATCACCATATTTGTTTGATTTACTTTAGAGACAAGGTCTCACCAAGTGGCCCAGGCTGGTCTCAAGCCTCTGGGCTCAGGCAATCCTCGCACGTCCACCTCCCAAAGTGCTGGGATTACAGGTGTGAACCACCACACCTGGCTAATTTGTTTGATTTATCATAGAGACGAGGTCTATCTGTATTGCCCAGGCTGGTCTTGAACTCCTGGGCTCAGGCAATCCTCCTGCCTTGGCATCCCAAAGTACTGGGAGTACAACCCAAGAGATCCGTAAAACATATTGAAAGTAATTTGTTACTGATGAGGAACAAAGTTATAACCTATTTTGTTATTTCAATAACATTACTGCTTGAATGTCTAGGAGAAAAGATAGAGGTTAAGGGCTGGCTCAAAGCCTATCTGACTGGTCTTATAGGGTGTGGGGGAAACAAAGGATGATACTGGAAAAGTCATCAACCACGTGGCTTCTATGGAACACAGGTTAAAAAACCCGCTAATAAGCCGGGCTCGGTGGCTCAGCCTGTAATCCCGCGCCTTTGGGAGGCTGAGGTGAGTGGATTGCCTGAGCCCGCAGGTTCGAGACCCGCCTGGGCAACTTGGCAAAACCTCATCTCTACAATAAATCAAAAAAATTAGCCGGGCGTGGTAGCACGCGCCTGTAGTTCCAGCTACTTGGAAGGCTGAGGCGGAAGGATTGCCGGAGCCCAGCGGGTCGAGGCTGCAGTGGCCGGGAGCGGCCGCTGCACTCCAGTCTGGGTGACAGAGTGAGACTCCAACTCAAAAAAAACAACAACAACAAAAAAAAACAAAAAAAAACCCCACTAACTTGATGGGGCTTGGTGGCTCTGCCTGTAATCCCAGCACTTTGGGAGGCGGAGGGGAGAGGATTACCTGAGCCCGCAGGTTTGAGACCCACCCAGGCAACTTGGTGAGACCTCTCTCTATAATAAATCAAAAATTAGCCAGGCATGGTAGCGCACACCTGTAGTTCCAGCTACTTGGAAGGCTGAGGCGGAAGGATCACCGGAGCCCAGCAGGTTGAGGCTGCAGTGGCCGAGAGCAGCCACTGCACTCCAGTCTGGGCGAGAGTGAGACTCTGACTCAAAAAAAAATAATAATAATAATAATAATAATAATAGCACATCTCTGTAGTAGACTAACGTATAAAATGACAAGTTTGAAGCCCCGGTCCCCAAGATCCAATTTAGTATATGTTATCCCAGGCCCTTTTCTATACATGAAAATAATTTCATTTCTCTTTTGCAAAAGATTATCTCTTCTTTTTTTATCTCCTAAAATTCTTTTTATTTCAAATCAAAGCAGAGATTAAAAAAAAACTTAGGGACTGGGCATGGTGGCTCATGCCTATAATCCCAGCAATAGGACTACACTTTAAAGCTTCACTTGAAGTCAGGAGTTTAAGACCAGGCTGGGCAACTTGGCGAGACCTTGTCTCTACAATAAGTCAAGAAAAATTAGCCGGGCGTGGTGGTGCACGCCCACAGTTCCAGCTACTTGGAAGGCTGAGGTGGAAGGATCACCTGAGCCTAGCAGGTCTAGGCTGCAGTGGCCGTGGGTATGCAACTGCACTCCAGCCTGGGTGACGGAGTGAGACTCCTACTCAAAAAAAAAAAATAAATAAAATAAAATAAAAATGTATCATCAAAATAATCTAACAGCATGAAAAAATTTTAAACGAATTACAATTACACTTAGGAACAATGCAAGGTTAACTTACAGCTCTCTCTCTATATATATTTTGAGTCAGGGTCTTACTCTGTCTGGAGTACAGTGGCACAATCACAGCTCACTGCAGCCTAGACCTCCTGAGCTCAAGCAATCCTTATGCCTCAGTCTCCTGAGTACCTGAGACTACAGGCACATGCCACTACACCTGGCTAATTTTTAAATTTTTTTGTAGAGATGGGTCTCACTGTGGTGTCCAGGCTGGTCTCAAGCTACTTGGTTCAAGCAATCCTCTTGCCTCACCCTCCCAAAATGCTGGGATTTCTGGCGTGAGCCACTGTGCCTAGGCCAAATAGTTATATTATTCAACTTACAAAACAAAGTCACGTAGTCACAAATAATTGTCAGGAAAAGATGCTGAGTGATTACTTACCATATAATAGCCAGTATGATAGCCACTCATGTACCAAGAGATTAACATACTTCCCAAAGCATCAGCATCATCAAGAGAATCTGGACATATGGGAGGCGGTGGGGGAATTATCTGGAAATGAAAGGTTTATCTTACAGTCAGTAAACAAGACTGTGACAGCTGAAGGCTCACACTACACAGAGAATGCTGGATATTAATTGGGTCTTTTCCTACATTCCATATCATCTTCCATTAAGAAAAAAAATCTAACATTTGGAGAAAGACAACAGTAACAAAATACCAACAAAATTCAATTTTAAAAGGATCAAAAGATAATAGGTACCATAAAATATTTATTTATTTATTTATTTATTTTTTGAGTTGGAGTCTCACTCCGTCGCCCAGACTGGAGTGCAGTGGCTGGGAGCAGCCACCACAGCCTCGACCTGCTGGGCTCCGGCGATCCTTCCGCCTCAGCCTTCCGAGTAGCTGGAACTACAGGCGCGCGCTACCACGCCCGGCTAATTTTTGATGTATTGTGGAGATGAGGTCTCGCCAAGTTGCCCAGGTGGATGTTGAACCTGCGGGCTCAGGCAGTCCACTCACCTCAGCCTCCCAAAGAGCAGGATTACAGGCTGAGCCACCAGCCCGGCTACCATAAAATATTTAAACAATTTGATTTACTTAGACTATATATCAGTTCCATTATGGAGTAATGAGTTAAAAAAAAAAGTAAGCATAAGTTCTTTTATGCTTTTCCTCAAAACACAAGCATACACACACAAAAAAACCCACACGTCATTTCAAGGGTCATTTTAAGTAAAAGGTCTTATGTAGAACACCTGCCCTACTCACAATATACACAATCTGCCAAAAAGTGTCTGGGTATCTATTGTTAATACAGTACCTAAAACTCTACCATTAGAAATCCAGTTTACGCCGGGCTCGGCTCAGCCTGTAATCCCGCGCCTTGGGAGGCTGAGGTGAGTGGATTGCCTGAGCCCGCGGGTTCGAGATCCGCCTGGGCAAGCAAGACCTCATCTCTACAATAAACCAAAAAATTAGCCGGGCATGGTAGCGCGTGCCTGTAATTCCGGCTACTTGGAAGGCTGAGGCGGAAGGATCGCCGGAGCCCAGCAGGTCGAGGCTGCGGTGGCCGGGAGCGGCCGCTGCACTCCAGTCTGGGCGACAGAGTGAGACTCCACCTCAAAAAAAAAAAAAAAAAAAAAGGAAATCCAGTTTACATGATCAGAAGTTAATATCCAAGTAGACCTGGAAGAGCAAACATTAATCCCTGATATATGGTATAATTAAATCCTTTCTAACAGAACTACCTTCCTACAGAACAGATATCAACTTCTGCCTGCAAAGCAGCAGAGGATAGAGAGCTCAGAGTTGGGCTGTAAGAGCACTGCATCTGGGTAACATGAGGGCATTAAAAACAAGATACCAGCGGATCAGTTCAAAGTTTTACTCACTGGAAACTGGCTTTGGGTGCTGAGCGTGGTGGCTCATGCTGTAATCCCAGCACTTTGGGAGAAAGATGCCAGAGGACTGCCTGAGCCCAGGAGTCAAGATCAGCCTGGACAGCGTAGCAAGACCTCATCCCTACAATAAAATAAAAAAATCAGCAGCCGGGCTCAGTGGCTCAGCCTGTAATCCCGCGCCTTGGGAGGCTGAGGTGAGAGGATTGCCTGAGCCCGTGGGTTCGAGACTCGCCTGGGCAACCTGGTGAGACCTCATCTCTACAATAAATCAAAAATTAGCCAGGCGTGGTATCTCACGCCTGTAGTTCCAGCTACTTGGAAGGCTGAGGCGGAAGGATCGCCGGAGCCCAGCAGATCGAGGCTGCGGTGGCCGGGAGCAGCCACTGCACTCCAGTCTGGGCGACAAAGTGAGACTCCAACTCAGAAAAAAAAAACTAAATAAATAACTAAAATGTACCATGAAAGTAAATTAGTAGAACCCATGTTGTGATTCTGAATTCTTGATTGACTTTTATCATCTTTGTTTGTTCATTCACCACAGGGAGAAAAGCCTGCTCTTACCATGAAATTAATAATGTTCAACTCTATTAAATAAAACTTAAAAAGTTATGGATTCTGAATATCACACTAATACCACTTTATGACTAAAAGCTTGTAATTCATTTTCTTTAAAACTATCTTATAATAATCTTCAATCTGCATTTATTTAAGCAATCATTTGAGATGAAGTTTTTTCTTATATCTTTTTATTTCTTTTAGTCTCTAGACTATAAGATTAAGTCTCATAATTTTAACTGAAATGTAAAAATCCAATTGCAATCTTTCTGATTCTATAATTTGGAGCTCATTGTAGTTTAAGTCTAATGAATTCATTTTATGTTTTCATTAACTGTGGGTAGAAAGAGGAAAAACAAACAATGTTTCCATGATTGAATCTAGCCCCAGCTATGCATGACTTGTTGGAGACCATGCTGCTCACAGAACATCTTATTGCTCCAATACCATACAGCAATCATGCAGAGCATTGGAGAATGAACACAGGATCCAGGGAGAATAGATTCACCTTTGAACAGACATAGATGTAAAAATGTAGTAATAACAGCTAAAATTTACTGAGTGTCTGTTGTGTGCCAGGTGTTCAAAGTGTCTTATGTATCTGTCCAATCTAATTGCTCAACAACCCACACCAGGTACTGATGCGTATTGGAAACCCACTCTGGACCTCTTGCTTTTGGGACTTTTACGTATCATTCTGAAAGAAAAAAAAATGGAAGAGTAATTGAGCTGTGATGACCCTTATAATATTAATTTGATCCCTAAGCACTGGCAAGAAAAAGTAAATGTTTTGTACAATGTGTAGAGAACTTCTAGGAAGAAGCAGTAACTGGATAGTTGGTGAGGAAACCCTAACTTGAAGTACTGTAGATACTCTCATACATGGATGCTGAATGTGAGTGTGGTACTTATTGCCTTTCCTTCTCTTGCCTTTATTCAATAAGTTTTCTAAAGAAAACTATAGTCATAAAAATGGTATTCACTCTTACTCTGACTATAGTAGTGAGAAATTAAAAGCAATTTTAAAATAAATCATTACTACATATATTGTAATATTTAACATTAAAGAGCTATTACTTAGATATGAAAACTGCTTGCAACGCTAAAATATATTCAGTATAAATGTTAAGGGAAGAGACTAAAATGTGAACAATAAGAACGCCGAGCAATATAAATACTTATGCATGATACAAATAGAAGGATAACAAGAACATTCACTCTTTTTAAGGCATTGTAATTGAGTAAATTGATTTCTTTTAGGATTTGCTTATAAATCAACAATTAAAAAGTGAAGGAAAGCCGGGCTTGGTGGCTCAGCCTGTAATCCCGCGCCTTTGGGAGGCTGAGGTGAGTGGATTGCCTGAGCCCGCGGGTTCGAGACCCGCCTGGGCAAGCGAGACCTCATCTCTACAATAAATCAAAAAAATTAGCCGGGCG